>JAQZBX010081660.1:0-13641 GCA_029593785.1 Cabassous unicinctus | reverse complement strand
TCTATTCAAGTCTTTTGCCCAATTCTTAATTGGGTCGTTTGTCTTTTTATTGTTGAGTTGTAACATCTCTTTATATATCCTGGCTATTAAACTCTTATCAGATATGTGATTTCCAAATATTTTTTTCCATTGAGTTGGCTGCCTTTTCACCCTTTTGACAAAGTCCTGTGAGGTCCAAAACTGTTTAATTTTGAGGAAGTCCCATTTATCTATTTTTTCTTTTGTTGCACGTGCTTTGGGTGTAAGGTCCAAGAAACGACCACCTACTACAAGGTCTTGAAGATGTTTCCCTGCATTTTCTTCTAGTAGTTTTATGGTCCTGGCTTTTATATTTAGATCTTTGATCCATTTTCAGTTTATTCTTGTATAGGGGTGCTCTTTCATTTTTTGATTATAGATGGCCAGTTGTCCGAACACCATTTGTTGATGAGACTGTTTTTTCCTGTTAGCATGGACTTGATAGTTTTGTCAAAAACCAGTTGACTTTAGAGGTGAGGATTTATTTCTGGGTTCTCATATCTATTCCACTGATCAATGTGTCTATCTTTATGCCAATACCATGCTGTTTTGACCACTGTAGCTTTGTAAAATGTTTCAAGGTCAGGCAGTGAAATTCCTCCCACATTGCTCTTCTTTTTTAGAATGCTTTTGGCTACTCAGGTGCACTTACCCTTCGAGATGAACTTGGTAATTGCCTTCTCTAATTCTGTAAAGTAAGCTGTTGGGATTTTGGTTGGAATTGCATTGAATCTATAAATCAGTTTGGATAAGATTGACATCTTCACGATATTTATTCTTCCAATCCATGTACACAGAATGTTTTTCCATTTGTTTAGCTCTTTTAAAATTTCTTTTAGCATTGTTTTGTAGTTTTCTACATAATAGGCCCTGTACTTCTTTGGTTAATTTAACTCCTAGCTATTTGAGTCTTTTTGTTGCTATTGAAAATGGAATTTCCCCCCTGATTTACTCCTCAGGTTCGTCAGTACTAGTGTACAAAATTATTACTAATTTTTGCGTGTGGATCTTGTATCATGCCACTTTGTTGAACTCATTTTTAGCTCAAGTAGCTTTGTCGTGGATACTTCAGGATTTTCTAAGTACAGAATCATGTCATCCTCTAACAGTGAGAATTTTACTTCCTCTTTTCCTATTTGGATGCCTTTAATTTTTTTTTCTTTTCTAATTGCCCTACCTAGAACCTCTACTAGAATATTGAATAACAATGGTGACAGTGGGCAGCCTTGTCTTGTTCCTGATCTTAGAGGGAAAGCTTTAACCTTTCCCCATTGAGTATGATGTTAGCTGTGGGTTTTTCATATATGCCTTTTATAATATTGAGGAATTTTCCTTCTATTCCTATCTTTTGAAGTGTTTTTTATCAAAAAAAGGATGCTGGATTTTGTCGAATGCCTTTTCTACATCAATTGAGATGATCATGGGTTTTTTCCCTTCAATTTGTTAATGTGGTCTATTACATTGATTGATTTTCTTATGTTGAACCAGCCCTGCATACGAGGAATAAATCCCACTTGGTTGTGATGTATAAGTCTTTTGATATGCTGTTGGATTTGAATTGCATGTATTGTGTTGAGAATTTTTGATCTATATTCATTATTGTTCTGTAATTTTCTTTTCCTGTAGTATCTTTATCTGGCTTTGGTATTAGGGTAATGTTGGCTTCATAAACTGTGTTGGATAATTTTCCCTCTTCTTCAAATTTTTGGAAGAGTTTAAACAGGATTGGTGTTAATTCTTTTTGAAATGCTTGGTAGAATTCACCTGTGAAGCCATCTGGTCCAGGACTTTTCTTTGCTGGGAGATTTTTGATGACAGATTCAATCTCCTTAAATGTGATTGGTTTGTTAAGTCCTTGTATTTCTTGTAGCGTCAGTGTAGGCTGGATGTGCATTTCTAGGAAATTGTCCATTTCATCTAGGTTGTCTATTTTGCTGGCATATAGTTTCTCATAATATACTCTTATGATTCTTTTTTTTTCTGTGGGGTCATTTGTAACTCCCCCCCTTTCATTTTTGATTGCATTTATTGGCATCTTCTCTCTTTTTTTCTTTTTTAGTCTAGCTAGGTGTTTGTCAATTTTTTGATCTTCTCAAAGAACCAGCTTTTGGTTTTGTTGATTTTCTCTCTTGTTTTTCTGTTCTCATTTTCGTTTATTTCTGCTCTAATCTTTATTATTTCTTTCCTTCTGCTTGCTTTGGGATTGGTTTGCTGTTCTTTTTGTAGTTTCTCTAGTTGTTCAGTTAATTCTTTGAGTTTAGCTCTTGTTTCTTAATATAGGCATTTAGGGCTATAAATTTCCCTCTCAAGGCTGCCTTCACTGTATCCCATAAGTTTTCATACATTGTGTTCTGGTTTTCATTTGTCTCAATATATTTACTGATTTCACTTGCAATTTCTACTTTGACCCACTGATTATTCAGGAGTGTCTTGTTCAGTCTCCATACACTTGTGAATTTACTTTTTTGCTGTCTGATTTCTAGTTTCATTCCATTATGATCTGAGAAGTTGCTTTGTATAATTTCAATCTTTTTATATTTATTGAGAGCTGCATTGTGACTGTAGTCTATTCTGGAGAAGGATCCATGGGCACTTGAGAAGAATGTGTAACCTGTTGAGTTTGGAGGCAGTGTTTTGTATATGTCTGTTAGGTCTAACTTGTTTTTCATATTGTTCAAGTTCTCTCTTTTCTTGTTGATCTTCTCTCTAGTTGTTCTAATGATGTGAGTGGGGTGTTGAAGTCTCCAATGATTAGTGTAGAAATGTCTATTTCTCCCTTCCATTTTGCCAGAGTTTGACTTATATATTTTGGGGCACCCTGGTTAGGTGTGTAGATATTTATGACTGTTATATCTTCCTGATGCATCATCCCTTTTATTAATATATAATGGCCTTCTTTATCTCTTATAACTTTTTTGCATTTAAAGTCTGTTTTGTCTGATATTAGTGTAGCGACCCCTGCTCTTTTCTGGTTAGTATTCCCTTGGAGTTTCTTTTTCCAACCTTTTACTTTCAGCCTGTTTGTATCCCTGGGTCTAAGGTGAGTTTCTTATAAGCAGCATATGGATGGCTCATGTTTTTTTATCCATTCTCTCAGCCTGTATTTTTGAGTGGGGAGTTTAATCTGTTCACATTCAATGATATTAATGTAAATGCACTATTTACTTCCTTCATTTTATTTTTTGGCTTTCATATGTCATCTTGTGTTTGTCTGTCTTTTTACTCTTCTGGTTATCCTTTCTGCTATTCTTTCTTCTATACTCTCCTCCAAGCCTCTCTCTCCTGTCTTTTTCTTTCAGCTTCTAAGGCTTCCTTTAATATTTCCTGCAAAGGTAGATTTTTTTGCAAACTCTCTTAGTTTCTGTTTGTTTGTGAATATTTTATACTCACTTTCATATTTGAAGGGCAGTTTTGCTGGATGAAGAATTCTCATCTGGCAGTGTTTCTCTTTCAGTTTCCTAATTGTATCATACCACTGTCTTCTTGCCTCCATGGTTTCTGAAGAGAAATCTGCACTAAGTCTTACTGGACATCCCTTGGATGTGATCATTTGATTCTCTCATGCAGCTCTGAAATTTTTCTCTTTGTCTTTGATATTTGACATTCTGAGTAGTATGTGTCTTGGTGTTGGTCTATTTGGATTCATTCTGGTTGGGGTACAGTGTGCTTCTTGGATATGTAAGTTAATTTCTTTCATGAGAGTTGAGAAATTTTCAGCTATTATTTCCTCAAATACTCTTTCTGACCCTTTTCCTTCCTCTTCTCCTTCTTGAACTCTCATGACATCTATGTTGTTGTGTTTTGTTTCGTCATTCTACTCTCTGATCCCCTGCTCAATTTTATCCATTCTTTTCTCTCTCTGTTTTTTTCTCTCTTCAATTTTAGCTCTTCTGTCTTCAGCATCACTTATTCTTTCTTATATCATTTCAAGTCTACTGTTGTATGCCTCAAATGTCTCTACTCAGGATATGAAATTCTTCTTTGCATTTGCTCAATGACTTCTTGATGTCATTTATGTCTTTAACTATATTGTCTTACATCTCATTAATTTGATTTGGGAAATTTGTGCTCATCTTGCTGATTAGTTCTCTCAAATTCTGCATCTCTTCTGAGACTTTGATGTATTCCTTTTCTTGGGATATGTTTTCTATTTTCTTAGTATGATTTATAATTTTTTGCTGATGTTTAGGCATCTGGTTAAGATGTAGTTTACTCAGATGCTCAATCTCTTTATAGGGATTTAGTGGCCTGAGGCTGTGAGTTACCATAGCTCTTTGATTTTTGGCTTGACCTGGTTTGTTAGGATTGTCCAGCTGGTTGCACAAAACTGGGCACTGGACCCAATAATTGGTTGT
The DNA here is from genome assembly GCA_029593785.1 of Cabassous unicinctus. NCBI lineage: Eukaryota > Metazoa > Chordata > Mammalia > Cingulata > Chlamyphoridae > Cabassous > Cabassous unicinctus. Next base: position 9,268 of record JAQZBX010081660.1, on the reverse strand, counting down.
AGAGTCCCTTCCTAGGGCCTTGGGCAGGGAGGATGGAGAGGCTGGAAAAAGCCTCTTGTACTTATTTTTATTTTCTTGTGTGCACTATCTTGGTCTGCCAGGTGATGGTGATCTTTGGCACCTCTCAATTCAATACCTGGTTGAAGTGTATTTGTTGCAACACAGACCAGATCAATTTGATTGAGCTTCCTGTCTGGAGGCCAGGAGCCTTGTATTTCAAACTTTCTCTGAAACAGTTCTCTAGCCTTCTCTGGCAGCCCCCTCCCTTTTCCCGGCTAGGAAATATTTCCACTCTCCTCTGAGTCCTCAAAAATCAGTCTCTATTGGTAGAGAAGGAGATTGGGTGGTTTGCATATCTTTAGCTCCTTGCAGGCTTCAAGGCAAACAATGTTGCAGCCCCACCCGATGTGGAAGGGCTCTTGGGACACAGCAGACAAAATTTGTGAGTCAAAAGCTGAGTCAGCCTTAGGCTGTGTCCCTCTGTCTCCCCTTTACTGTGGAGTCATCAACAATTAGTCTAGGCTAGAAGAGAGGGAGGTTGTGAAGGTTGGGTTTTTCCAGTCCTTAGCCAGCTCCCAGGGGAAACCACTGTGTGGTCTCACCTGAGCTGGAAGTCTTGTGGGGTACAGCAGACCAACTTTGTGGGTCAGAAGCTGAGTCAACCTTACACTGTGTCCCTCTCTGTCCCATTTCCAGGTGTGGTAGATGCCTGGAGCCTCATTTGTCTGTAGTTGCAGGTCCAGAAGCCCAAGAATTCTAAAGTGTCTTTAATGTGGGAGAGGTTGCCAGCAGCAGCCGCCGCTGGTTCCAACTCACGGTTCTGTCATTGTGATTGCCCTCTTTTGTCCCTCTCTTGTCTGGGTGGTGTGCCGCCTTCACTTGCTGTCCTAAATCTTAGAAGATCTTTTATTTTTTTTATTTTTATTTTTTTTTCTATTACTTCTTACACCTGAGTAATATTCCATTGTATATATGTACTACATTTTGTTTATCCATTCATCTGTTGTCAGACACCTGGGTTGATTTCAACTTTTGGCAATAGTGAATAATGTCACTGTGAACATTGGTGAACATATATCTCTTCATGTCTTTACTTTCAAATCTTCTGGGTATATACCAAGCAGTGGAATTGCTGGATCTATAGTTAAGTTTTTGAGGATCTGCCAAACTGTCTTCCACAATGGCTGGACTCTTCTACATTCCCAACAGCAGTGGATGATGGTTTCCATTCTTCCACATCCCCTCCAACACTTATAGTCCACTGTTTTTTTAATAGCCGTGTTCTAATGGGTGTAAGATGGTATCTCATTGTAGTTTTGGTTTGCATTTCCCAAATAGCTAGTGATGTTGAGCACCTTTTCATGTACTTTTTAGTCATTTGTGTTTCTTCCTTGGAGAAGTGTCTTTTCATGTCTCTTGCCCATTTATTAAATGAGTTGTTTGTCTTTTTATATTCAAGATGTAGGGTTTCTTTTTATATGCAGGATATTAGGCTCCTATCAGAGAAATGGTTGCCAAATATTTTCTCCCATTGCATAGGCTGCCTTTTTATTTTCTTGATAATGTCATTTGATGTGCAAATTTATTTACTTTTGAGGAGATCCCATTTAACAATGTTTTAGTTTGCTGCTCACGCTTTGGGTGTGAAGTTCATGAAACCATTTCCTATTACAAGGTCCTGTATATGCTTCCCTACATTATCTTCCAAGGTCTTTATGGTCTTGGCTCTTATATATAACTCTTTGATCCATCTTTAATTGATTTTCATATAAGGTGTGAGATGGTGTTCCTCTCATTATTTTGGATATGGATATCCAGTTCTCCATGCACCACTTGTTGAAGAGGCCATTCTCTCCCAACTGAGTGGGATTGGTGGCCTTGTCGAATATAAGATGACTGTATATGCTAGGATTTATATCATGACTCTCAATTCGGTTCCATTGGTCAATGTGTCTATCCTTGTGCCAATACCATGCTGTTTTCACCACGGTAGCTTTTTAGTATATTTTAAAGTCAAGTAGTGTGATACCTCCAACTTCATTTTTCTTTTTCAATATGTATTTGGCAATTCAGGGCCTCTTACCCTTCCAAATAAAGTTTGTATTTAGTTTTTCCAATTCCTTAAACAATATAGTGTTGATTTTTATTTGGATTGCATTAAATCTGTAGATTAGTTTGGATAGGAAATACATCTTGATTAGGTTAAGTCTTCCTATCCAGGAACAGGGAATATTCTTCCATTTATTTAAGTCTTATTTGATTTCCTTTAACAGTGTTGTGTAGTTTTCCATATATAAGTCCTTTACATCTTTAGTTAAATTTATTCCTAGGTATTTGATTCTTTTAGTTTACTATTGTAAATGATATTTTTTTTATTTCCCCCTCAGATTGCTCATTATTGGTGTACAGAAATGCTACTGATTTTTGAGCATTGATCTTATAACCTGCGACATTACTGCACTCCTTTATAAGTTCTAGAAGCTTTGTTGTATATTTCTCAGGACTTTCTACATATAAGATCATGTCATCTGCAAATAATGAAATTGTTACTTCTTCTTTTACAATTTGGATGCCTTTTATATCTTTTTCTTGCATAAGTGCTTGAGCAAGTACTTCTAAGACAATGCTAAATAGGAGTGGTGATAGTATGCATCCTTGTCTTGTTGCAGATCTCAGAGGGAAGGCTTTTAGGATTTCACCATTGAAGATGATGTTAGCTTTGGGTTTTTCATATATACCCTTTATCATATTCAGAACGTTTCCTTCTATTCCTATGTTTTGCAGTGGTTTTATCAGGAAAGGGTGCTGTATTTTGTCGATGCTTTTTTTGCATCTATAGAGATGATCATATGATTTTTTTCTTTTAATCTGCTTATGTGGTCTATTACATTGATTGATTTTCTTATATTTAACCTTCCTTGCATACCTGGGATGAAACCCACTTGATCATGGTGTATAATTCTTTTGATATGTTGTTGAATGCAATTAACAAGTATTTTGTTGAGGATTTTAGCATCTAGGTTCATTAGAGAAATTGTTATGTAATTTTCCTTTCTTGTGCTATCTTTGTTTGGCTTTGGTATTAGGGTAATGTTGGCATCATAAAATGAATATGACAGTGTTCCTTCTTCTTCTATTTTTTGGAAGAGCTTAAGCAGAATTGGTGTTAGCTCTTTCTGGAATGTTTGATAGAATTCAATTGTGAAGCCATGGGCTCTTTTTACTTGAGAGGTTTTTGATGACTGAGTCTATCTCTTTACTTGTAATTGGTCTGTTGAGTTCATCAGTTTCTTCTTTTGTCAATGTAGGCTACTTGTGTGTTTCTAGGAATTTGTCCATTTCCTCTAAATTATCCATCTTGTTGGCATACAATTTTTCAAAGTATCTTCTTATGATAGTCTTTGTTTCTCTGGGGTCAGTGGTGATAACCCCTTCCTCATTTCTTACTTTATGTATTTGCATCCTCTCTCTTTTTCCTTCTTTAGTCTAGCTAAGGGTTTGTCAACTTTATTAATATTCTCAAAAGGACCAGCATTTGGTTTTGTTTATTTTTTCAAGTGCGTTCTTTTTTTTCAGTTTCATTGAGCTCTACTCATATCTTTGTGATTTCATTCTTTCTACTTCCTTTGGGGTTAGTTTGTTGCTCTTTTGTTAATTCCTCTAGGTTTGCAGTTAAGTCTTTTATTTCAGCTCTTTCCTCTTTTTTAATATACGCATTTATGGTTATGAATTTCCCTCTCAGTACAACTTTTGCAGCATCCCATAGGTTTTTATACGTTGTATTTTCATTTTTACTTGTTTCAAGGTAGTTACCAATTTCTTTTGTGATTTCCTCCTTGACCCACTGTTTGTCTAAGAGTGTGTTGTTTAACTTCCATACCTTTGTGCCTGATCTGGTTCTCTGCCCCTTACTGATTTCCATCTTCATTACATTGTGATCAGAGAAATTACTTTGTAAAATGTCAATCTTTAGGAATTCATTGAGTTGTTCTGTGGCCTAGCATGTGGTCTATCCTAAAGAATGATCCATGTGCACTCATGAATAATGCATATCCCAGTTTATTTGGATGTAATCTTCTGTATATGTCTATTATATCCTGATCCTCTCCTGTCTTATTCAAGGTCCTTGTTTCTTTATTGATTCTCTGTTGTGATGTTCTGTCTTATGGTGATAATGATGTTTTAAAGTCCTCCACTATAATTTTAGAAACATCTTTTTCTCCACTTAGTTTTTCTAAAGTTTGCCTCATGTATTTTGGGCACCCTGGTTAGATGCATAAATGTTTATGATTGTTCTTCCTTCTTGATAGATTTCTGCTTTTATTAATATATAGTAACCTTCTTTGTCCCTTATAATAGTTCTGCATTTAAAGTTTATTTTGTCTGACATTAGTATAGTTGCTCCCACCCGTTTTTGGGTATTGTTTGCCTGTAAAGTTGTTTTCCAACCTTTCACTTTTAGCCTCCTTGTGTCCTTGGGCCTAAGTTGAGTTTCTTGTAGAGAGCATATAGATGGGCCACATTTGATTATCCATTATGCCAATCTGTGTCTCCTGATTGGAGAGTTTAAGCCATTAACATTCAGTATTAATACTATCAAGGAATAACTTATTATAGCCTTATTTTCTTTAGGTTTATGTGTGCTGTATGTTGTTTTTATTTCTCTTTTTATCTTTTTAGTTACTCTTACACTCTCCTCCAACTCTCTCTCACCTGTTTATTCCTTTCAACCTGCAGAACTCTCTCTAATATTTCTTGAAGGGCAGGTTTCTTATTGAGAAACACTGTTAATTTCTGTTTATCTGTGAATATTTTGACCTCTCCCTCATTTTTGAATGCCACTTTTTCTGGATAGACAATTCTTGGCTGGAATTATTTCTTTTATCATCTTAACTATGTCATACCACTGCCTTATTGCCTCCATGGTTTCAGGTGAGAAATCAGCACTTAATCTTATTGAGCTTCCCTTTTATATGATGGATCTTCTTTCTCTTGCTGCTTCCAGTATTCTATTTGTCTTGAGCATTGGACAATTTGATAAGCATATGTCTTGGTGCAGGAGTCCATCCTGTGAAGTCTTGTGGGGATTTGTCCAGCAGAGTCCACAATGGTGGAAAGATTTACTGTGAACACTGAGGTTGAGAGAGGTGAGCGGGAGAATGACTTAAGGAACTATTCTCTGCTGCCGGAATGAAATGAAGACACTTTGATGCTTAGTATTCTTTGGGGGAGACCCTGTTTATTGAATCTCTTTCAATAGATATACAGTCAGCTATATCAGGAGGTGTGTGCAAAGACATGCTGTACATGTAAAGGATCAGAAAGTTTTGGGTTGCATAGGAGATAATGGAGAGAAGGAATGCTCCAACTAATTAGCAGCATAAAGTAAGAAAGTTCCTATTGTTCCCATTAGGAACTGATAACAGCAGTTACTCTCCATGCAGCAAATTTCTACTTGCTCAATAAAGCAGGTCTCAAACTGACACAAAGATATTTTAACCAAAGCATTTCCACATCTTGAGGTAGGCCTGTCAGGATTTATACTGTTTGGGGTGTGCTCCGCTTCCTGGACATGTACGTCCATGTCCCTCAATAGAGTTGGGAAATTTTCAGCCATTATTTCCTCCAATACTCTTTCTTCCCCCTTTCCTTTCTCTTCTCCCTCTGGGATACGTATAATGTATATTTGTGCATTTTGTGTTGTGATTCAAGTCCCTCAGTCCCTGCTGGTTTTTTTTTTTCTTTTTATCTATCTGTTCTCCTATCTGTCTGATTTCAAATATACTATCTTCCACATCACTGATTCTTTCCTCTGCCTGTTCAAATCTGCTGTTATGTGCTTCCACTGTATTTTTTATTTCTTGCATTGTGCCATTCATTACCATTGTATCTGTTATCTTTTTATATATATTTACAATTTCTTCAGTGTGTTTACCCAGTGTCTTCTTAATATCCTTAATCTCTTCCTTCACTTCATTAAATTGATTCATGATATTTATTTGGATATCTCTGATTAGTTTTTCCATTCTGCATCTCCTCTGTTTTTTTACTTTGTTCGTTGGATTGGGCCATGTATCTCTGTTTCTTAGTATGGCTTCTAATTTTTTGTTTGTTTCTAGGCATCTTTTGATCTTGGGGAACTTATTCAGTTGGTTAGCTTCTCCTTCTACTCTAGGGTTTTATTTTGTTGCTGTTTTTGTGTGTTATAAGGTATAACTTTGAAACTTCATTCCTTTTATTCTATTTCCTTACTGTTGTCTGTGTTCCCTTCTAAAAAAATTAGGACAAGTGAGAAGGAAAGGGATAAGAAGAGAAAATGAATAGTAGTAATAATAAAAGAAGGTATAGCAGGTGCTGTACAAAACCTAGGAAAATAAATAATTAACATGAGTAAAAAAATCATAAGAAGTCCAGAGGAATAAGATTAAAAAAGTGGAATAAAAAAAAATGAAACAAGAACCAAAATAGAGAGATATATATAAAATGAGTTAGGGAAGTGGGTGTGGCTCAGTGGATAGAGCCCCCATTTACCATATGGGAGGCCCAGGTTTGCGTCCCGAGGCCTCCTTGTGAGGGCACACCGGCCTGAGCGGTGCGGTGGGCTGATGCAGCAACCTCACGGCAGGAAGCGGGTGTGGCGCAATGGATACAGCACCCGTTTACCATATGAGAGGCCCCGGGTTCGCTTCCTGGCGCCTCCTTGTGAGGGCAGGCTGGCTCGCGTGGTGCCGTGGGCTGATTCGGCAAGACCTCACAGCAAGGGGGAGATAAGCAGACACAGAGAAGACAAGCAGTGAATGGACACAGCAACACAAGCAGCAAGGGGGGTATAAATAAATAAAATATATAAATCTTTAAAAAAATAAATAAATAAATAAATAAAATGAGTTAAAAGGCTGGAATGATGAGAAGAGAGGAAAAGAAAAATGAGAAGAAAAGGAAAAAAAAGTAAAAAAAATAAGTAAAGAAAACAAAGAAAAAGAGAGAGAAAAATGAAAACAAAAATTGAAGACCAAACAAAAAGAAGTGGAATGAATGCAAAACAACAGAAAACAGAAGATAGAAAAATGAAGGATAGAAAAGAAATAATGTAGGTAGAAAAAAATCAGTAAAAGAAAAAAGGGGGGGCAAAGAAGGGGAAGCACAACAAACAAGAAACAAAAAAACAGCAGCAACAACAACAAAAACAACCAAGGAAAAATAACCTTCCCTTTAGGCCCCTAAGGAACTTCTCAGGCTTCTAGTGTTCATAAGTCAGTCCCCATGCAGCCTGCCCTCTGCAGGTGATATATGGGGTTTTAGTGATTAATATTAATAAAATTAAATTTGAAAAAAAGTGAAATCTTTAAAAAAAAATCAGATCTTAGAAAACCAAAAGAAAAAAAAGAATGTATATTCCCTCCATAAAGTGTCAGCTGGATGCCTGATTACCAGGTGGATCACTCTCTTGGTTGACCCAGGAATTGTGAGTCTAACCAGGGGCCTCATGTATGCAAGGCAGGAATTCTTCCACTGAGCTAAATTGTCTCAGCAGGTTAATTGGTCTTTGAGAGCTATCTGCCTTCTTTCCCCGTCGTTTGTAGACTTCTATAGCTTGCTAGAGTCCTGCTGGTTAGGTGGCTGTCTCTGCCTCCTCTCTAATCTACTTGCTGTCTCTCCCCAGGTGGGCAGCTGGGCATCACAGCCTGCCTGAGGACACCCCCCCTTTCCCTGTTGGGTCTGGGTCCCCTTTGAGATCCAAAGGAGGCTCAGCTGGCCAGACCTACCAGAAAGAATCCAATCTCCACCCTCTGCCTGTCTTCTCTTCCTCTCGGGGACTGACCCCTCCCAGTCCCTCAGCAGCAGTGAGCCAGGCTACTTGACATAAGGATAAGGTATATAAGCCATTTCCAGCCACAGGGGTGAGCAACTCATGGTTTTCTTCTTCTTCTTTTAAATATGTTTTTTTGTTTTTATTTTTAAAAGATACTTAGATTACATAAATATTACATAAAAATATAGGGGATTCCCATATGCTCCGCTCCCTACACCTCCCAGATTTTCACACATTAATAACATCCTTCCTTAGTATGGTACATTTGTTACAATTGATGAAAACATTTTGGAGCATTACCACTAAGCATGGATTATAGTTTACATCGTAGTTTACACTTTCTCCTGCACAAATTTGTAGGTTATGGCAAGATATGTAATGTCCTGTATCTGTCATTGTAATGTCATTTGGGATAATTCCCAAGTCCTGAAAGTGTTCCCGTATTACACCTGCTTTTCCCTCTCCCTGCCCTCAGAACTTCCAGTGGCCACTACCTCCACATCAATGATATAATATCTTCCATTGCTAGAATCACAGTAAGTCTGTAGAAGAATACTAGTAAGTCTACCTTAGTCCATTCCTGAATCCTGAGGAATCTGGGATGATGATGTCCACTCCACCTCTAATTGAGGGAGGGCTTCAATCCCATGGAGCTGATGGATCAGACTTTCTTGCTTACAGTTATAGCCTCTCTCTGTTCTTTGGGATGGTCATTGTCCATCATCATCTCCTTGTTAGTTGTCCTGGGTGAGTCCAATGAAATGGAGAGTAGGTACTGCAACTCTGTTGAAATTTATGGCCCAGCTGGCACATGGACAGCGCAAAGATTTTACTCTCTTGGATGTACACCTATCAACCCTAGTACTAATTATAGTTTCAAATAGATGGGTCAGAAGAGCCATATTTAGGGAAACGACAACTGAGTTCATCTCTATTAAACTGGGGAGCAGAAATTCCAAAGTAGGGCCCTTTGGCAAGGCATAAACCATAATGTAAAGATTTTCTTCTTTATTTTTTCAGTGTCCTCCTAGATGACTCAGAGCACCTTCCTATTCTATATATATCCAAAGCACCTCCTTTAGATAGGTACCTGACATCTCTCTGCTTTTTTTTTGTGAGAGGGTCAGTGTCTGCCTGCCTACTGAATTGCCATTTTTCTTGGAAGTCCCTGGTCAGTTTTCTCTTAAGTTCTTTCCAAGCACAACTGACATCCTGTATTTCTTCTGGGCTTTCCAGAGTCATGGTCACAAACTTCTTATCAGAAGTGATCAAAGATCATGGTTTAAAATTCAATGCACCAGAGATGTGGGTTAATGCTGCAGCCAGTTCATCCAGTGCCCCTTTCTCTTCTATCACTTGCTGAGGTGATGGATGGAAAAATCAAGAGCAACATAAGAAATGGAAACCAGAGACCTGATGGTGTCCATGCTTTTGGATTTAACTAAATCCATTGTA
>JAQZBX010081659.1:0-13642 GCA_029593785.1 Cabassous unicinctus | reverse complement strand
ACCTTGGGAAATTGCTCCAATAAACAAGGCCTCTGAACCCCATGCAAACTGAGTAAAAGAGGGTCTCAAAAGAGAGCTTTGGCTAGTCAGAAAGAAAGTATTGTGAAAAATAGGAGGAGACACAGGAGCAAGTGCAGAATTTGGTGTGCTGTTATGCACCCCTAAAGGGGAGAAAGTTCATTAAAGCACAGATTCACTGGGTGACAGAACAGAAATGGTGGGTGCCCCAGAAATTGAATCCCATTTCTGACTCAGACTCATCCAATAGTGAGGAGGAGGAATATGTCTGACCTGTTATAACCCAGAAACAAAGAATGTTTCTGAAAATGAGCTTTCCTATTACAGGCAATACTGATTCCAGAGGAGGTTTTGAAAGCAGTGAAAATCTGATGTGAAATGATGGAGAGTTTGGAAACAGCCATACCAAAGGATAAATAGTTATGAGTCAAATTAGTCTGTTGGTGTGTTGCAACTCTTTTTGTGTTTGTCTATTCCAAACAGGATACAGAAACTGCAGAAGGTGCAAGGAAAAGGAATTTGGGGATTTAAAGCTGAGTCATAAAATCAGGGTGGAAATATGTAAGACAAGACTTGAATAAATAAAGGAATGTGTTTTTTAAAGTTGCAGAGGCCATCCCAATCTGCATATTAAATAAGAAGATCATAAAATAATTAAGAAAGTTATTTTTTCTGTGCTGCTGAAGTTAAATACCTGGTAATTAACAGCATCACAGTAGGGTGTAGACGTAAGAAGCAAAGTTAGTTGTTTGATGTGTTAAGCATTTAGGAAGTGTTTGAAAATTAAGAGAAACTTCATTCTGTTGCAGTTTTGGACTCCTGCAGCAGCAGGCAATGGCTGGATATGGCCAGAAGTACCATGGACCTTTCAGGTGTTGTCTTAGGGTTATTTACATAGCCCAACATTGTGTACTAATCTCTAATGATTTGTTTTGCCTATGTGTTAATCAGGGAAAATTGTATATCAGAATAGGAGGAAACCCCCACTCCAGCAAGCTGCTTTTAAGAAGTAAAAAGGGCTCAAGCAGTTAAGGGGGAGTGTGACCCTGACTTACCCTATGAATTGGATGTGGCCAGCTCCAATATTGGCTTTGGGTAGGGTTTGTGGCAATAGAACATTCTAAACAGATGCCCCTTAGTCTTTAGAAAAGCAACTCTATACAACATACCATGCCCTGCTTCAAGTAAAGGGCTTAATCCAATGATGTCTGGTAATTCTGAGGACTGCCCTTCCCATGCAGGGGTGGACTGCAGTGCTGGAAGAGCAATGAACTCTTGTGAGACACTGTCTGTGGGGGAAAAAGATCTGTGAGACACCCACCAGGAGGTAAAACCCAAGAAGCAGCAGAGTAGCTCCACAGGAAAAGTAGACATCATGGTTACCAGACCTTGTGGTGCCTAATCCAGCAGTTCCAACTGCATCATGCTCACTCCAATGACTGTGTACTAGATGGGACAGTAGCTCATGCAGTCTTGGGCTATGGATGAAAAGGTGATAAGAAATCACCATCAGCTGTGGCCCTTGCTCCAGTTGAAATGCTAATAGCATACTGATATGCAGGCATTGAGATTAAAAGCTAAAGGGACAGCTGCCTGATGGATTATAAAGCCCATAGGAAGATACCTAGGAAAGCTTCCCAGAAGAGATGCCCAGAAAGCCAGGTGGGCTTGGAAGCTTTCCAAGCAGAGGGAATGGCATGTGCACAGACCTGGAAGGACAGAGCCAGAAGGGGAAGTAATAATGATGTGTTGTTGCCTATGCCTCAAACTATGCAAATTGGGAAAAATGAAGTCATTTGGCCATGGTACTGGCCTATGATTCACTGGTTGGAAATCTTAATCCAACATAATGTTCCTAAAAGAAATTTAGAGAATTTAGAAGGGGAAAAGGTATGGAACCCCAAATTGTGTAGCATTATTGCTCACTGTGTTCAAGGGCCTTAATATATACAACCTTCATGAAAGTGTTGAGAAAATAGATTAACAGATAGATGGGAAGTTAATGTAAAATGAATGTAGGTTATCTGCTTGGGGGATATGGAAAAGTTTGTCCCACTATAAAAAGGAAGCAGAAAAGAAAGCAACTGAAGAGACAATGACATCAAAGGCAAGGCATGACCCTGGATGGGATCTAACAAAAGAGCAAAGATCAAATGGGCAATATTGGACATATAAAGAATTGGAATATAGACTGTAATCTTTGTATTAAGGTTGTTTGTAAATCTTTTGAAATGAATGGAAATGGTGAGAGCTCATCATGGTGTTTGTCAGTAGCAGAGCTGTTATATGGATATGACAGTGCTTGAAGGGGAAAGCCTATGGACATTGATATTCTAAATATAACATGGTACTAGTGAAACCTTATGTGAAATGTGAATATGGGTGATATTGCATGTATTGAATGCCATTGATTGCATGTTTTGTGGTGCCTTATATTGTTGCTGTGGAATTGGGGTACACTATATTAATATCCTAACTGCATAGATAATGCAGAAGATTTAATGGGTAGATTGTACAGTGGAAAGAGCATTGGGGTGGAGTGTAGGGTAAATGAAGATGGAATGCCCTTTCCCTGGACCTGAGGTATTGGAATAAGGATAGGTTCATCTGGTCAGTCACCTGACCCTCACAAACAGGGGGTTTGGATGTAAGCATTGAAGGAACACATGCTATGATTATCAGGAGTTCTGGTAATTGTTAACTAGTAACCTTGTGTCCCACTGTTGTAACCTTATAAAAGCTTACTGTGTCTGTTAGGCAGTGGGGATCAGGGTGATGAATACCCCTTCTGGCCACCACTGGGTTCTGTAAGTGATAAGTGCAGGGCATCCCCTGGCCTGCTGCCACTGAATTCTGTGTATGAGTGAGTAATAAAGGCATGATATCACTGGGCTCATGTGTGGTTTCTCTGGAATATTGAATTTGTTGCTTGGGCTTGGTCACCTGTGTTACAATGGACATAGGCTTCAGGCTAGGGTCTCTACCTGTGCTAAAAGACCTGATGAAAGAGACCAAATAGATCAATCTTGAGGACATTATGCTGAATGAAATAACCTAGGTACAAAAGACACATACTGTATGACCTCAATGCTATGAACTAATTACCAAAAGTAAATGTTTAGAGATAGACTCTAGAATATAGGTGTGGCAGTTGAGATTATTTGTGAATTCCAAAAAGAGATTGTTTGTAAACTGGTCTGATCCTCTGGGTGTGATAACCCTTTGATTGTATTACATTCAGCTGAGATGTCTGATTAAATTATATTAAGATTAGGATATTGATTCAACCATGTCATTACAGTTTGACTCAGCATTGAGTCCCAGCTCGCTTGATAGGCTGATAAAACACTTACATGCAAGTAGATACACAGAGAAGAAGAACACAGAAGAGAGACTGCTCATTAAACATGGTAGAGATCCCTGAAAGAGAGATGAGCCTGATAGTCTACAGCTAACCTTGTAAAGAGAACAGAGCAGCTGAGCCCAGAAAGAAATGAGCCCTGGGGAGAGAGACAAGCCTTGTGCCAGCCTACAGCTGAGATCAGTAAAAGCTGGGCCCACAGAGACTTAAGAAGAAGAAGGAAGGCTGAACCCTCACAGACATCACCTGCCACCTTGTTTCAACACATGGCAACAGAGTTTGGTAAGAAAATAACCTTGATTGAACTCATTAAGGCTTTGTGACCGTAATCATTTACCCCAAATAAATACCCTTTATAAAGCCAACAGTTTTCTGGTACTTTGCATCCATACCCCTTTAGCCTAATAATAAAATAGTTTACCAGGGAATAGATTGACTGTGTAGAGAATAGGCAGCTAATGCTTAATTTGTATAAAATTTCTATTTAGATTATTGTAAAGGTTTTGAAATGAAATATAAGTATAAACAAGGAGGAGGGGATGGAGTATATGGGAATTCTCTGTACTTTCAATGTAACTATTGTATAATCTAAAACTTCCCTAAAAATAAAGTTTATTATATGAGATTTTTTTAAAAGTAAAAAAACTTAACAAAATATTAGAGAAGATAACTTCCTTAAACAGATTAATCTTGTCTAATATGAACCTATGGTAATCACTATACTTGATAGAGGATTTTGGGGAAATATGCTTTTACCCTGGAATCAGAATCAGACAAAGAAGGCTGCTCTCACCACTTCTATTCTACCTTGTACTGGAAGGGCAGGCAGGCAACAAGGCAACTGGAAAGAAATCAAAATGTCAGATATTTGTGGATGCTGCTATTACATAAATGAAAGACCCACCACAATCATCAAATATTATAATCAGTAAGTGAATGCAGCAACATCTCCAGGTACGAGCTCAACAAAAAAAATCAACATTATTGCTATACACTTAGCAACAACTAGAAAATAAAGGGCAATACCAGATGGGAAAATATCAACAAAAATGAACCAACAAATGATTAATTTATAAAATATCTAAACTCAATAAAAAAATCACAAATTATTCAACAGTAAGTGAAGAGTGTATATGAAAAAAAGAAACATGCAGGAGCTAATAAACATTTGGAAAACTTACCTGTAGCAGGAACTGCAAGGTCCAGGGCCTGGTTAGAGTGGGATCCTAGGACCAGAGGGAGGAGACAGTGAGGGTGATCTCTGGTGCCCTATGGCAAGTAGCAAAGGTGCTCACTTTGCCCCTCCTTCCAGGGCACAGCCACCCCACAGGACTCCCTCTCCCACCACTAAGCTAGAGAAGATTCTGATTGCCCCATTCTTAATTCCTGCAGGTGACAAAACTTGTGGGACATTTCTACCCTTCCAAGATTCCCTTAGAGATCACCTAAATAAGTTGTGCAAGAAATGCCTCCTGAGCACGTTCAATTGTGAAGCAGATACACAGAGTTTTCTGTTTGAATATAGGGTTTGGGGATTCATGGTACAACAGGCTGAAGCAATGGGGGATTGTATTGTACTTAATATAATTGGGGAATAGGACTCCCTGCACCATCACACCAACAAAGCATGTGTCCCAACTGCCTGGGACCAGCATGAGCACTTTCTATCTGAGGAAAACTGATGATAGCATCTCCCTCTGCCCTGTGGGTCACTGTGTCCTGAGGTCAACGATGGTGAATTCACAGATGAAGGATTTCATAGAAAGAAATTGAAAAAGGAAGCACCAGGACCCTAACCTCTCCTCAGCAGAAACCCAAAGCTTTAGGAAGATAAGCTCCCCTCGGTCCCTTTCTCCCTTTCTCCCATTTACTCCCTGAAATCCACATCATTAGAAAGATAAGCACTCCATGCCTGCCCCTTTTAACTGGAAATTACAACACTAAACAGAAAATAACTAATTTCCTCCTTAATAGTCCTCTGCTTTAGGAAGATAAGCTAACCATGCTCCTTTGGCTTTTGTAAACCTGCCTGCCAGCTTGCTTAGGAATTTGCTTGCTTAGTGTTTCTATATAAACTTATGAAAATCAAGACACGGGGCTCAGAGTTTTTTAGAGACTTGACTCTCCTTTGGGCCCATGCATAATAAAACTTTGTTCATCAGCCCTCCCCCCACCCAAATGCCACTTGGGATTTCATTCCTTCTGCCACAATATTTGGTTCCCTGACTGGGAAGACCCAATCAAGCAGGCCCATTGTGCTTTTGGCTTGGTACTGATGGGCATGACCAATGGTAATCTCCAAGAGAATGAGGTGGGCACAGCCCATTCTCTTGACAGGACCTTCTTCTGAGGTGGTCCCCATGGGCTGCATCCTCACACCCTGGCCTGACTCAGTGGGGAGGCAGCCTGAGCAGTGCCAGAAGACTCTGGAAAAGTAAGGTCCCACATGCCAAGTCCTCAATCAGGCCCATCTCTGGATGGAAGGGGAGACTGATCACCTCCTGAAATCTCAAGTACTGAGATTCCAGAATAGGGCAATCTGGGAGGGACTGCATGATCTCTGAGTGATTGTGTGTGTGAGTGAGGATGACAGAGGCTTGCCTCTGTCATTCCAGTATGTGACTCCAAAGTTTTTTGCTATGGAGCCTGTGTGGGCCTTAACCTGTTTTCCACAGCTACATCATATGGCATAATGGCCCACCCAGAACTCTGCCTGGGAGCCTTAGCCAAGATGAGCCTAAGTTCTTGTGAGAGATGCAGACAGGTGGGCATCTGATTGGCCTCAGAAGTGTCTTGTGCCACTGATTCAGGGTGTGGACTTATTACTGTTAATTCTTGAAGGAGGGACTGTGTAACTTCTGAGTGATTGTGTGTGTGAGTGAGGATGGCAGAGGCTTGCCTCTGTTATTCCTGTCTGTGACTCCAGAGCTTTATGCTACAAAGCCTGTGTGGGCCCTAACCTGTTTTCCATGACCATGTCATATGACAAAACGGCCCACCCTAAACTCTTCCTGGGTGCCATATCCAAGACAAGCAGAACTTCTCATGAGAGATGTGGACAGTTGGGCATCTGAGTGGCCTTGAAAGAGGTGACAACTTCCCTTGTCTGCCTTGCCCCACCAATGCCTGCCATCTTAAACTGCATACTCAAGAATTTCAAGAAGGGCTTTTCTGGAGATTATGGCATCCAGATGAACCCTGGCACCCTCTGAAACTTATGGGTAAGTGGCCTACTTTTAATGTTGACTGGCTCTCAGAAGGAACCCTGGATATAACCAGGGTCTGTGCAGTGTTGCTGGTTGTCACAGGAACTCCTGGCCACCCCTTTCACTATCCCTACATTGACTTTTGGTTAGAGATAACCCAGATTCTACTCCCTTGGGTTTAATTGTTCATTGGAAAAAAGGGATAGAGCAGGGTCTTGGTTGCACAAGGAATGGGATTCCGGAAGCCAGTCATTCATCAAGGGTCCTCAGAGGAAGATCCACCACCCCAACCACCACCACCATATACTCTGGCCACTCTAGCCTTTCCTCCTAGACTGGGAGTACAGGCAGATCTCCCAGAAACACCCCCAACTTTGGTCTTTCCTCGTAGCCAAGGAGTGCAGGCAGATCTCCCAGAAACACCCCCATCATCTGTCCCTCTGGGAACATTGGACCCTCTGAGAAATGCCCTGGAACCCCAATAGCAAGGACACTCTGGTTGGCATAATCCACATTACAAATGGCCCTCCACAGAGAAACACAGGGTCTGGTCCAGATGGGCAAGGATGGGATGATCTGACCCAGGAGGCCTGTATTATACTACCAGCCCTTCAAAACTACAGACCTCTTAAACTGGAAACACCACACCCCCTCTTATTCAGAAAAGCCCTAGGCCTTAATTGATCTCATGGAATCTATTTTCCAATCCCATCATCTTACTTGGGATGATTGCCACAAACTCCTCCTGACTTTGTTCAATACCAAGGAGAAACAAAAGATTCTGATGAAAGCCTGAAAGTGGCTGCAGGAGTAGGCCCATTCTGGCATCTTAAACCCAGAAGATTTGGCATGAGAGGCAGTACCAGAGGCCCAAATGAACTGGGACTTCAACACTGATCTAGGACTGGCTGCACTCCAGCAATATCAGGAAGCGGTCCTCTAAGGGATCCGAGAAGGGACAAAATGACAAAGTTGACTTTAGTTATTCAAAAGCTTGATGAATCTCTGGGAGATGTCTATGAACAGCTTTGTGATGCCTTCAGATTCCACAGCCGTTTTGACCAAAAAGCTCCAGAAAACCAGAGAATGGTGAATGCTGCCTTTGTTGCATAGGCAACAATGGACATTAAAAGAAAGCTCCAAAAATTAGAAGGAGTCACAGGGATAAACATCTCTCAATTCCTGGAAGTTGCCAAAAAGTATTCATCAATCAAGATGAATCCACCAAATGAGAAGCCAAGAAGTGAATAAAACATTAAACCTCCCTACTGGCAGCAGCCTTGGGAAATCCTGACCCAACAAGATGAGAAGGGCCAGCTTAAAAGGGGGGACAAGCACCAGAAGGGTGCCTCTGGCCAGAGACCAATATGCCTACTGCAAAGAAAATTAACACTGGAAAAATGAGTTCCCCCAAAAGACTCAGGCACATAGAGGGAACATCCCTAAAGAGAAATACTGACCTGAGCCCCAAGAGCGTCTGATCAGGCTGGCAGGGCTCAACCCTGAATGAGGGTGAATGGGTTCACTGGAACTTGGCCCCAAAGAGCTTATGGTAAAACTACAAGTTGGGGGCCAGTCAATGACTTTCATGGTGGACACTGGCACTGAATATTCTGTGGTCACAACCCTCATCAACCCCTTTAGTGGTAAAGCCACTAATATCATAGGAGCAGCTGGGGATCAGTCAAGCCAACAGCCTTTTTGTCAGTCAAGAACTTGTGAGTTTGGTGGCCATGAAATGACTCATGAATTTCTGTACCTGCCTGAATGCCCAGTTCCTCTACTTCGAAGGGAACTCTCAATGAAGCTGGGAGCCCAGATTACCTTCAAACTGGAAGGGCCAGCAAGCTTAAGCCTGGGACTGGCCTCCCTCTGCTTGTCACCATACCCTGAAACAAAGAATGGAAACTTCATGTTGAAGAACGTTCAGGTCAGAATCCAGAAAAACTGCTGGAACTTTTCCCACAGGTTTGGATTAATAAAAACCCACTGGGAATGGCACAGAACCATGCACCCATCATCATCGACCTGAAGCCTGGAATGGTCCTGGTCCAGTAGAGGCAGTATCTGATCCCACGAGAAGTGCAATTGGGCATGGTTGAACACATAGATCACCTGAGAAAAGAAGGAATTTCTGGTCAGGTACCAGTCACCATGGAACACCCCATTATTACCAGTAAAGAAGCCAGATGTGAGCAGATATCGACCAGTGGAGGATTTATGAGCCATTAATAATGCCTCTCTCACCTTACATCAGGTTGTTCCCAACCTGTACACTTTGCCAAGACAGCTGCCACCTGAAGCAGCCTGGTTCACTTGCCTGGACCTGAAAGATGCCTTCTTCTGCCTGTGGTTGGCCCCCCTGAGCGAGCCTCTCTTTGCCTTTGAATGGAAAGGTGCCAAAACCTGGCAGAAAACTCAACTAACCTGGATCTGGCTCCTGCAAGGCTTCAAAAACTCCCCTACCTTTTTCAGGGATGCCTTGGTAGCAGATCTGGACACCTACCCCTGGGAAGACTGCAGGTGTGCCCTCTTGCAATACATAGATGACTTCCTACTTGCTAGTAAGATGGAAGAGGACTGCTGGAGAGAGACCAAGACTCTTCTATAACTCCTAACACAGACAAGCTACAAAGTGTCTTGGAGAAAGAACCAGATCTGTAAATAGGAGGTCAAGTACATGGAGTTCAGCATCACACAAGGGCACCAGATACTCAGACCCAAACAAAAGAAAGTGATCTGCACCATCCCTACCCCCACCACAAAAAGAAAGCTTCATGAGTTCCTCGGGCCTCATTGTTTTGCCTCATCTGGTTTCTGGGGTTTGCAGCCATGGCCAAACCCTTTTATGAGGTTCTGATGGGTCCAGAAAAAGAGCCCCTTGCCTGGGGAGAAGCTCAACAGGGGGCCTTTCAAAACATCAAAAGACAACTCCTCTGAGCCCCTGCCTTGGGGCTCACAAATGTAACTTGAAACTTTAACCTGTTCGTGCATGAAAAGAACAAAGTAGCATTGGGAGTTCTTACACAAACAGTCAGCCCCTGGTAAAGACCCATGTCTTACCTCTCCAAGCAGCTGGACAGGGTGGCTGCCCTGCCTGAAAGCCCTGGCAGCAATGATAACCCTCATCAAACTAACCCTCAGACAAGATATTCATGTTATGGTGCCAAACACAGTTACTGCCCTAATGAACTCACATGGGCATCAGTGGATATCGAATCCCCAACTCACACATTACCAGGATTTACTCTGTGAAAACCCCAGAGTGACAAGAGAAACAGTGTACATTCTAAACCATGGCACTTTTTTACCAGAAAAGTAAGGAGTTACTGAGCATGATTGCATTGAAGTGACTCGGGAAGTTTACACCAGAAGCCCAACCTCCAAGACAAACCACTCCCTTCCCCAGATCAAACAATATTTACAGATGGGAGCAGCCTCATTAAAAACAGGGAAAAGCTTGCTGGATATACAGTCACCACTACTGAATGAGTTTTGGAAGCGGCATCTCTACCACGGGGATGGTCTGTGCAATGAGCAGAACTCTGGGCACTGGTCTGAGACCTGCAGCTAGCTGCCAGGCAAGCGGTAAACATTTACACTGACTCTAAGTACACATTTGCTACCATCATATCCACAGGGAAATTTATAAAGAAAGAGATCTCCTAACTGCATGGGGAGAGGAAATTAAAAACAAAGAAGAAATCCTCCAACTGTTAGAAGCAATCTGGAAACCAGACAAAGTCACCATCATCCACTGCCAGGAACATCAGAAAGAATGGACATGATCACTCAAGGAAACAGACTAGCCAACAAAACAGCTTGGCAAGCAGCTGAAGGAAACCACAGAATATGAGTCACAGAATTGACACCACAGCTGTCCCTCTTAGGACAAGAAACTAATCAAGTAAGCCTTACCCAGGAAGAACAGGAATGGGTTAGCAGAGAAGGGGGAAGCTGAGCCAATGAAAGAACTTGGCTGCTCGCAGATGACTGGATTTTTGTCCCAAAAGGAACTGCTCATGCCCTTGTCCAGTGATACCACCAGCTCACCCACCTAGGGAAATCTGTGCTAGAATTCTTGTTTGGGAGATACTACTACATAGCTTGACTGGCTTCTCTCTATGCCACCATCAGCAGCCAGTGCCAAGTTTGTACCAAAAACAACCCTTTGCAGGGGCCCCTGCTCCAGCAGGTGTCCAACACATGGGGACAGCCTCCTTTGAAGATCTCACAGTAGACTTCACAGAAGTGAAACCAAGTTGGGGGTACAAATATCTGTTGGTGATGATATGCACCTTTTCAGGTTGGGTCAAAGCTTTTCCCTCTCACACCAAAAAGTCAAGAGAAGTGACCAAGGCTTTACTTAGAGAAAACATTCCCCAACATGGGCTGTCACTGTCTATTGGAGGTGACAAGGGCCCAGCTTTCATGGCTGCTGTAGTCCAAGAGCTAGCAAAAATGCTAAGAATAAAGTGGAAGTGTCATACTGCTTATAGGCCCCAGAGTTCAGGGAAAGTTGAATGCATGAATCGAAACCTCAAAGCCACTCTAGCCAAATTCTGCCAAGAAACTGGTCTCCCCTGGGTAGACTTACTTCCTTTAACCCTTCTCTGAATTAGGTGTACCCCAGGATCCACAGGCTATTCACCCTTTAAAATTCTATTTGGGCAGCCACCCCCAATAATCTGGGACTTCAAAGAAAATCTCAAACTTCTGGGGGAGGCTAGCCAAGACTCCATTCTTAAGCAACTAGGGAAAACTCTAGCTGAAATACATAAGACTCTCTTGTCCCAGAACCTCATCCCCCTGGGACACCCGGTGCGCCCCCACTGGCCAGGGGACCTAGTCTGGGTAAAAGACTAGGAAAAAGAACCCCATCAGCTTTCCTGGACAGTTCCACATACTGTGATCCTTGTAACTCCTACTGCTCTTAAAGTTGCAGGCATCATCCCTTGGATCCTTCAGTCCAGGGTGAAGAAGGCAAACCCCAATAAATAACAGGACAGCTGGACAGCCCACCACCCCTTGAGAGTGTGAGTCACCCTGGATCCCCAAGCACCGACCTCAACAAACACCTGCTGAATGGCCCCTGGTGCTGGTGGATCTTGTGCTTATACAGCCTGCTTACCTTGGTATTTGGAGTTCGATTCACTTCTGTTGTCCCTGCAGACTGGACTATTGTGAATACAGTCCTAATTGCAATTGCTGACTGGTATATAATAGGATGCTTTTGTCCCTTGACTTGCTTGTCCTTTCCTTCCTTGCCCCCTCCCTAGAAGCCAATACCCACCCCCAAAATCTATGGCAGCTGCAAGATATTCAAAGCTGGGCAAATAATCTGTGCTGAATGCTTCAGTCCCATTCTTGGCAGGTGCAACTTCAGCCTCTGTAATATTTGATGCTTGCAGGGCAATCCAAGATCACGTTTCTTACATCTTGTTAGTTGCCCTGTACCCACATGCTACCATACCTGCCCCCAAGAAAGTGTGTAGAGGTCACAACTATGGGAGTTATGATATATACCTCTGCCAAAACCCCCAAAAGAGTGGAGGATTCTGCCACTCTTGGAGCTTTCTAGTTGGTGCCACTGCTCCCTGGAAGGAGGTCCCACTGTATTCTCCATATCTCCTACAGAAAATCCCCAGCCTGGCAGGGTGTGGCATAGAAACCTGTGTGATTTCATAAAACTCACCTTAGTAAACATAACCACAAGATCAGAAAATACCTTTTTAAAGGCCCAAACAGGATTAAAACTAGAAATTGGAATATACAACCCATTAGAGCCAGACCCAGGGGACCTCATACTGGTTCAACTGATCCTGATAACCCAACACCCCAGAGAAAATCCTGATGAAAAATATCAGTAAAGCTGCCCAGATACTAAAAGCTAAAGTTAGAACAGCCCCCACAAAGTCCCTTTGAACCAGGTTTGAAATTTCCACCAACTGCTAAATGAATCGCAGCCTAACATAGCTGCATTCTGCTGGCTATGCACCTCCTCAAATCTATCCATCTTCCCTTTACCTGTCCCATGGAATGTAACCCTCCTGACCCATGACAGCTCTGTGGCAGGAACCAGACCCCTCACAGTCCACATAACCAAACCCCCACGAAAACTGGCTAACTATAAAAATATAACTACCAGGTCTGCTTCAACCATCCTCCCTCTTGGGAGGGCTAACTATAACACCACCTGCCCACTCAATGACCCTGACTGATGTACCACAATCTCTACCATCTGGGTCTGTGGCACCAATGTCTACTCATGCCTACCCCAGGATGGCCAGGGCATCTGTTACCTAGCTGGGCCAGTACCATGATTCTCAGTGTATGGAGATGAATTGCCTGGAGTGCTCTCCTGAGCCAAATGAGCAATACAGGCAGTTCTGATACTCTTAGGACAAGGAATAGTTGGGAGCACAGCAGTAGTTGGGGCCTCAATCACAGTTGCCCAGGAGGGCTTACAAACCCTAGCATGGTAAACATCAAATGACTTTGAAGAAATATTAGGGGCTATCAATGTATTGCAAGAGAGATAGAATCATTGGCAGAAGTGGTTTTACAAAACAGGCAAGGATTAGTCTTACTCACCACAGGTCCAAGGGAGATCTACCAGGCCCTGGGGTAAGAATGCTCTTTCTATGCAAACTCCTCAGGGATAGTTAGGGGCAAAGTGGCCCTACTAAAGGAACAAGCCAAAGACCACTTAAACTGTGTATTCCAGGCATTTTCCAACAGGAACTTCTTCCAGTATCTCCTTTCCTGGATTTTGCCATTTATGCCAGTAATAGCCTCAGTCTTCTTCATCTTAATTTTTGGGCCATGCATACTATGGTACCTAACACAATACATCAATTCCCACTTAATGCCTCGTGTTAAATATCAGTCCTTGGGGACTATAGAAAAATCCTCATGTTAGCAGATGATGTCCCATAAAGAATTATAAGGACACCAAAAGGGGGGAATGATAAAAGAAGTGCTGTTGCTCTAACCCCCCCTCAGCAGAAACCCACAGGTTTAGGAAGATAAGCTCCCCTCCCATCCCTTTCTTACT
>JAQZBX010081658.1:0-13641 GCA_029593785.1 Cabassous unicinctus | reverse complement strand
TTTTTTTTTTTTTTACAAACCTACCAAGTCCATGTTACTGGGACAAAACAGTTTCTTCAGCAAATGGTGCTGGGACAACTGGATATCCATAATCAAAAGAATGAAAGAGGACCTCTATCTCACTCCCTATACAAGAATCAACTCAAATGGATCAAGGGCCTAAACATAAAACTACTAGAAGAAACATCTTCAAGATCTTATGGTAGGTGGTGGTTTCTTGGATCTTACACACAAAGCATGAGCAACAAATGAAAAAACATAAAAGGACCTCCTCAAAATTAAGCACTTTGCACCTCAAAGGACTTTTTCAAAAGGTTGAAAAGGCACCCAACTCAATGGGAGAAAATATTTGGAAATCACATATCCTATAAGAGTGTAATATCCATGATATAAAAAGAGAAGCTACAACTCAACAATAAAAAGACAAATGACCCAATTAAAAAATGGGCAAAAGACTCAAATAGACATTTGTCCAAAGAAGAAATACAAATGGAAAAAAACAAATGAAAAAAATGTTCAACATCACTAGCGATTAGGGAAATGCAAATCAAAGCTACAATGAGATATCATTTCAAACCTATTAGAATGGCCACTATTTAAAAGACAGAAATCTACAAGTGTTGGAGAAGATAGGGAGAGATAGAAATGCTTATTCACTGTTGATGGGAATGTAGAATGGTACAGCCACTGTGGAGGACTGTTTGGCAGTTTCTAAGGCAGTTGAATATAGGCATGACGTGTGACCCGGCAATACCACTCTGAGGTATATACATAGAAGAACTGAGAGTAATGACATGCACAGACATCTGCACACCAATGTTCATAGTGACATTATTCACAATTGCCAAAAGATGGAAACAACCCAGGTGTCCATCAATCAATAAGTGGATAAACAAACTGTGATGTATACACATGCAGCAGTAACAATGAAGTAATAAAGTATATGACAACATGGATGAACCTGGAAGATATTATGTTCAGTGAAGCAAGCCAGGCACAAAAGGACAAATAATGTGTGATTGCGTTATTATGAACTAAACACATTGCATAAACTCATGGATTTAAATAGAATATGGGTCACCAGAAAATAGAATGACGTTAGAGAATGGAAAGCTGAATTGTTAAAAGTTGTTTGTTAATCTTTGGAAATGAATATAAAAGGTGAAAGCACAACATAGTGTTTGTCACTAGCAGTGCTATTATATGGATATAACAGTGGTTGAAAGGGAAAGTCTGAGGTCAGGTATATTACTAGAAGGAAAGCTAAAAAGTCTAACTTGGGACTGTATAGCATAGTAAAACCTCATGTGAAATATGAATATGGGTAATATTGCATGTATAAGACTGTTTTCTTTGAAACTGAATAAATCTATGTTAATGTTGCAAGATGTTAATAACAGGCAAAAACAAAACAAAACAAACAAAAAACCACACACTAAGTCAAAGAAACCAGACACAAGTACTACATATTGTATGATTCCAGTTATATAAAATGTAAATATAAATCAATTTATAAAGATGGAATTAGATTAGTGGTTATGTAGGGCTGGGGAAGGAATTGAGGAATTGAGAGGTGACTGCTAAGAAGTGTGGAGTTTTTCTTTTTGGAGTAATGAAATCGCTCTAAAAATTTTTGTGGTGATGAATGCACAACACTGTGATTATACTAAAAGCCATTGATTGTGCACTTTGGATAGATTGTATGGTATGTGAATTTATCTCAAAAAACTGCATTTGAAAAAAAGAAAAGAAGCTACCACTGCTTCCTGTACCATTATGCAGCAGGGCCCACTCAAAGGAACTAACCCTTTTACAACCCTTTTTAGATGCCCAGAGTTGCAATGCTCCAATACCAAACTGAAGCAACTGCATCGAAGTGGAAAAGTTACTTTTTTCTACCTTCTCTGCCATTTCCTCTGACTCTGGTCAAAGGCAATACTGCCGCGGGCTCAATGATTTACTAGGTGCATGATCTAATACATTTACTTAATTTTTCTGTGTTATGCTTTTATAATTAGGTTGTATAGGGGATTACTATACAAGATAAAACGTTAAGGGTTTGGTCCAGAGTAATCTTGGTAAACGGCGATTATTGTTATTGATCCTAAAGTACTGTTCCATAATGCTCACAATGAATCAGGCACGTCTTGTTGGAAAACAACTATTTTAGTGTTTGCTTTGTTTTAAATACTAAAGCTTGTTTCTCTCCACCACCTTTATACTTCCATCCATCTCAGATCTGGGATTCAGCCATACACTCATGGAAAATGGGTTGGAGTCTATCTGTATAATATTCATACTATAGGGTTAAACAAAACAAAACCAAGCACTTTTTTGATGCAATGACTAGCGGCCCATTGTTAGGTCAAGCTTGCTCTGAGTCTCTTTCCTCTTCCCTTAGCATGGATTCCCCCTCTCTACCCAGCAGATTCTTCAGTTGTTCATAAAAATAAATAGATTCCAAATAGGCCCAAATAAGTAGTTCTTGAGGCATGCTAGCATGGCTAGGCATGACTTTCCTCTTCCAGAGCCAGCTTGTTCTCAAAGAGGAACTCTCCACATAACAAATAACATTAACAAAGAACACATTAAAGATACCAAGCTTCAAGATGGACAGGGTAAACCAGATGGTCTTTGTCTCTTCTCTTCAATAAAAGGAGCTTGATCTTCATTTTACTGATTTCCTCAGTGAGGGTGAGCAGGGAAATGCCCTAAAGAAGTTACACTCTCATAATTCCATAATGGAAAAAGAATAAGTTGTCTAAAGTGAATTGTATATGGCAAGATTATTCACTAAATAACACTTTGGCATCCATTTTAACATATGTAGCCCCTGGTATCAAGAATATGTAATAAGAGATAAATGTGTAAGGTATTAATATATTTTAAAAGATCTATAGAAAGAAAAAAAGATCTATAGAAGATTAGATGGAAAGAATTCTAAAAGGCTGGTTAGTTCTTAGTCACTTGTATTTTCATACCCCAACTTGTTTTGGTTCAGCTGTTCTAGAAAGCCCATTCAATAGTTATACCTCTTAGTTTCATTCCAGAAATGAATTATTAGTTTGTTGAATTTATACTGCATTGCCAAGAAATCTCACCAAGATTTTCCTTTCTAGGCATCCAGTTTAATACCTCAAATAATGACATTTTTTCCCATGTACTAATTAATTTCTCTTCTTCAGTTTACACAATTTTGCTAATATTCAGATGCTTTTACGTGTCCCTTAGCCAATCCATGCTAGCTAATTGGTTTCTTTAATCATATCATTGTTCTATTTTTCTACTCGGCTGCTATGTGTATTTATTTATTTTTGCTATTTCCAGGGTTTCCTTGTTTACATCTACAATAATTACGCAGTAATTATCTTAGGTGTTTGATTTCTTCAAGGACTCACGGGACTCAGCAGCTTTTACTCACAGAATAGCTCTATTACAGACAATAGAAACAAAACAGCAACAGCAAGAAAAGGGGGCTAGAGCTCTAAGGTGCAGCCTTCTTTCTCTTGTCACTACTGCGTCGCACAGGAAAAATTTTGTCTCCAACTCTTGGACTGCCTCCGCTGTGCGTGAGAAGCACCTGGGTATCAACAAACTCAAAGTTAGCTTGAGGTGGGTGTCTTTTGGAGTGAGCTGATCACGCAGGTACCTGACCAGCCTTAACTGTGGAAACTCTCCCAGCTCCACAGAACTAGGTACAAATGATAAAACCGACTATTATTATAAAACTGTGCTGGCAGGCTAATACATTCTGCCTCCAAAACAATGCGCAGATCCACAGAATTTTTCTCTAGTAAATATATTCTTTAGCCTTGGCCAAGGGTCATCATTATGCTTCAGGCAGCTTTGGAGATAAGCATGAGGTCAATCCACACCACGGAGCTTCACCTGTGCTATGCAACATCCTTCAATAACTGGTGTACCCCAGGTAAAATTCAATATGTATTGAGCCATTTGTCCATGCACTGAAATATTATCAAGTAAGTTTATAAAGTTTTACATAGTTTCTACTAAAGTTGGTTTTTGGGGAAAAAAATCAAATAACTGTCTCGCCAGTTTCTCAGTGCAAAACCTTAGAAAATCAGACCACATTAGGAAGACACTGGTATTTGTATGATTTAACCAAAATACAATATTAAAGTTGCCTTACAATAATTTTTCTTTCCTAAGGTTTTATTCCATAGATTTTAACACATGTTCATAATGTTGTACTATTACTTATCTACATGATTAACCTTTGAAGGAACTGAAGGACTTTAAGACCCAAAATAGGGAAAAAAAAAAAAAAAGGAAAATAGATGAACATAAAAATAAAACCTGACAAACAAAAGGCAACAGGTTATCTTTTTTAAGATTGATTTATTTATTTACATTTAAAAGTATATATTTTTTTATTTTTTTAAAGATACTTAGATTACATAAATGTTACACAAAAAATATAGGGATTCCCATATGCCCCACTCCCCACACCTCCCACACCCTGCCATATAAGCATCCTTCATTAGTGTGGCACATTCATTGTAATTGATAAACGCATCCTGGGGCATTGCCGCTGAGCATGGACCATAGCTCACATTGCAGTTTACACTCTCTCCCACACAATTCTCTAGGTTATGGGAAGATATATAATGGCCTATATCTGTCATTGCAATGTCATTGAGGATGATTCCCAAGTCCCAAAAAAGCCCCCGTGTTAAACCTGTGTTTCCCTCCCCCTGCCCCCAGAGCCTACAGTGGCCACTGCCTCCACATCAATGGCATAATTTCTTCCATTGCTAGAATCACAAGTACATTATATTTTTTCTTTATTTATCTCCCCCTCCCCTAGATGGATCTCTCATCTGTCTCCTCATTGTTTTGCTCACCTTCTCCAGGAGGCACCGGGAACCAAACCCAGGACTTCCCACATGAGAGGCAAGTGCCCAATGGCCTGAGCCACATCCACTTCCCATGGGCTGTGGAGTCTGCTGGCTTGTGGCATCTGCTTGTTGTGGAGGGGGTGGCGTCTGCTTGTCTTCCTTTAGGAGGCACTGGCACCCAAACCCGGGACCTCCCATGTGGTAAGCTGGCACCCAACTGGTTGAGATACATCCACTTCCCAGCAGCAAGCATTTTTGCTACAAGGCTTAATGGCAGACTGTTAAGTATAATTTCCTTTTCCTCTTTTTTTATTTATATTGGTAATAGGTTAAAGAAAATGTTACATACCTGGGCTGAATTTAAGTCTAAGGAAGAAGAAGCAAATTCCATTTTGTAAGACAGCACTGAATTTAATTTCACACAATTCAGTGGACAATTACCAGAAAGCCATAACCCCATTTATGGCTCCAGTTGGGGAACAAAAAGGAAAACATACCTTAGTAATTATCATAATAGATGATGTCCCAGGAATTATCTTACCTTGACAGCTGTTTACTTCTCTGCCTTTGACAATTTCTCTGGTTGTCTCTAACCCTCTTGTTCTCTTGTTGACTATACCTCTCTTGTTTCTATTCCCTGATACTTTGTTTTCTTTTGTAATATAATACAAATATAAGTTCAGTACTGGAAAATGTAATAAGTTCTCTATTTCTAAAGTGAAAAAATACAGATATAAGAACACTTAATTTTCTCTTTAAGGCAGCAAAAACAGTATTTTTTCTTCCTAAAATTGAGATTTTCTTCCTGGAATAAGCAAGAATCATTCTTAATATGAAACAAAGTCTCTTCATCATTTATTGTTCAATGTAAGAGGAATTGTACCTTAAATACAAGGTAATATAAAAATATCATACAGAGAGCAGATGTAGCTCAATGGTTGAATGCCTGCTTCCCGTGCACGAGGTCTTGGGTTCAGTCCCCGGTACCTCCTATATATCATACAGATATGTATTGAAAGCCTGATATTTAAGACGCTCTGATTTGCAGGCAACAGATGAAGATAGTACAAAAAACTTATTTTATATGGAAGCAAAAGAATAATTGTTAATCACATTTATAATGTGAAAGTTCTCATCCTTCTGATTATCTCTAAGTAAGATGGAATTCAAGGGCAGTGGTCAATGTCCATTTAGATCTTCAGAATGGGAGCTGCAAAGGTCACCAGCCTCTTCTACAAGAGATGTTGAATCTCCAGAGAGTCACAACTCATTTTAATTTTTTTCTATGTCCTGATTGAAGAATCCAATCAATGACTCAATCAGCAATATTAGAGATCTACTATGTGTTTAGCATTATTATTTTTTAGGAGGTCCTGGGTTTGAGCCCTTGTATAAGGGAAGCAGGTGCTCAACCACTCGAGCTATATCCACTCCCCATGTTTAGCATTATTTTTAGCAATGATAGACACATTCCTCTTAAAGCAGGTCTACATTAACAACCAAAGTATTTTCAGTTGCATAGCAACAAAATATGTCAATAATTGTGGAAGTTTGAGATTTTTTATGAATCCCAAAAAGAGAAAGATTATGTCTGTAAACTAGCTATTTTCTGGGTGTGAAACTCTTTAATTATATTGGATTCAGTTGAGAGACCTTGATTAAATTACCTGTTAAGATTAGGGCTTTGATTTGACATGTCAGTAAGGTGTGACTCAGGTTGTGTTCCCATCCCCTTGGTGGACTTATGTAAATGGTCACTCACTCAAGAAGACACACCAGAAGAGAAAGAGCTCCATAGATGCCAGAGGAGAGAACTTTGTGACAGAAAGGAGAAGGCTCAAACACTACAGCCCCAGAAAGAGATATGGACCATTTGCCTGATAGTTTGCAGCTGAAGAAAACAGAGCAGCTATGCAGCTGAGAAGACTGAGAAAGAAATGAGCTCTATGCCAGCCATCAGCTAGATTCAGGAAGGAACTGGACCCACGGAGCCTAAAGAGGATTGGAAGTCTTGAGGGAAGGAGATACCAGGCAGAGTTCAGCATCAGCGACCATCGTGCTTCAACATGTGGAAACTGACTTTGATGAGAAAGCAACCTCGAGTTGGACTTTTTTTGGCCTTGTAAGATTTTACCCCAAATAAATATCCTTTAAAATAGCCAACAGATTTTCACTGGCATCCCTTTGGCTGACTACTACAATAATAAATAAATAAATAGCATCATTCAGTGAAATTAAAATTAAGCCTTTATATGTAAAGTGGAGTGATAGATTACAGTAAATATAAACTTAACTGAAGGACAAAATGGTTAAATATGATGTAGCATCTCATGGGAACATGCATTTTTTTCCTTGAATTACCAAAAAATGCAATCACTCTCAACCAAATATATGGGAAAAAATCTCAAATGTCTTGTAGAAGACATATTAAACATTGACACCTTATGAATGAGCATCCCTAATTATGAAAAAAAGTTTTAATTATTAAAAAAATCATAGTGTAAATTCTCTGTGGGCCTCAACTAATAGTAAGCACAACATTTAAATATTGACATGCCAAAATCATTTTTCCATTAAGCTTAAAATAGCACTGTAAAACATATTAAATAAATGCCAAACAATTTATAAAGCATTTCCAATGTTTGAACTGGTAAGCATATACTTTCTACTATATTTTGTGCCACCTTTGTAATTTAAAAAAGAGTACCATTCCATGTCTCACCAAGTTGTAAAATACTAGTTACTTACCCATATTTATTTCATTTTTTTCCCTTTAGAATTGGGACTTTTCTCTTACTGTTGCTACAGTTCTATGGTTTCTCTGTTGGGCATTGATGTAATTTTTAGTGGAGTGTGCAATCTATCAGCTGCTTTACTACATCATATTATAATTTAGGTTCTTTTTTTTTCAGTTTTGCAACAGTATTTTGAATTCTGTTGGGGATGTGATATCTTTAGACAATTCTGTACTTTTCCTAGCTATCTGGCCACTTTAAAATTGTTGTCAGAAGAAGTATTATTTGGAGAAGTCAGTCTCAATTATACTGCTGCAAATCTGTGCTGCACAACTAAAACCAATTGATTTACCAGGAAGCTCACTGCATTCCTAAGACATAAAACCACTAGAGCAGCTTAGAGAGATCATTGTTCACAAATGACATATTCAGATAAAGCATGAAAAACTCTCAAAATAAAGCTCTAATAATACTTCAATGTATTAAAGATATATTTTTATTATTAATTTAAAAGGAAAGTAAAAATATCCAGTATAAGATAATGTAGTATTTGAGTATGCTAAAAGCTGCTGGGAGTAATACACCAGAAATGGGTTGGCTAATATACTGAGAATTTACTGTGTTAAAAGCTTACAGTTCCAAGGCTGAGAAAATGGTCAAATCAAGGCAACAAGTGAAGCTCTCTCCTTGACAGTCAGCTGCTGGCGATCCTGGACTCCTGCCACATTGCAGGGCACAACGATGGCTCTGTTGGTCCTTGCCTTCCCCGCCAGGCTCACTTTCTCCCAAAGCTCAGATGTGGGCAATCAGGCACATGGTGGTGTCCTCTCCTGTCTTCTCTCTCCTCAGGGCCTCATTGCTTCAGGTTCCGGCTGCTCCATCTGTGGCCATTCTTTCTCCCAGGTTCGTTGATTTCAACTTTTGGCCACTTCTCTCTGTCTCTGCCTCTTTTTTCTATGTCTGCAGCATTTTATTCCTCCATTTATAAAGGACTCCTGTGAGATGATTGAGACCTACCCTGGATCCCACAAGCTAATCAAAGGCCCTTAACTGAAGCAATTTAACCCAAAGTTTCCACCTACAGTAGATTTACATGCACAGGAATGGATTAGCTTTAAGAACAGGAATTTTGGTATCCATCCAGCTTTAAACTGTCACATGTGGCATTATTAAAACTCAAAAACAAAAACAATTGCTATGGCAGTGAGAGAGAACTAATGTTCCTGGAGATATATGGCTCTGTGGAAAAAGTAAGGATTGACCAAGAGCATCTCCAAGTCAAGAAATGATGGTAGGTTTGACAAGTAAAAAAATTTATCTATATATATTGTTACATGTTTCCTATTCTGTGGATCCCCTGGACATTTTCAACTCTGGGGAAACCTGTGTAATACACAGGTGGAATCTCTTTAAAACATAGTAACATTAAGTGGATGAGTCATTCGCTTTCACCTCAGGTGTCAAATACAGGCAATCTGGCTTCTAACTAGAGCCTATAGCTGTTCTCTGCTTGCCTGCCCACTCACTTCATCCACAGGAATGAAGAGGCAGGTGTGGGTACATTAAACCCAAGGAGGCTATGCCACCATGCTTCTAGGGGGAGGATCATTTATTAGATGAGTATGTAATAATTCTGTATTGCCTTTTACTTCTTTGCTTAGGGTTTGCTTTGCCTTGTCAAAGGGCCTGCAATATTTAAAGGGGTTAAAGAAAAATGACCAAGAAAGTCACTGGGTTAGATTTTAGTGTTAGTCTTAGCAGTTTTATTCTGGTAACTGTTTAAAAACTGGCTTTCAAAAAAAAAAAAAGGTCTCATCTATAATATTTGACAATTTCATGGTATAAATACCCCACCATAGCCTTTTCCAAGCTACCACCTCAACATCACTGCACATGATTGTTAGGAGCCAGTGTTAATGGGATCCAGCACATCACTAATGTCCATTTTACCTGTTCCAGGATCCAGTCCAGGATAACATGCTGCATTTAGTCATCATGGCTTCTTAGTTTCCTCTGAGCTGTGAAGGTTGCTCAGTCTCCTTGTTTTTCATAAACTTAACACTTGTGAAGAATGCTGGCCAGGTATTTGTAGAATGTCCCGCAATTTGGTTTTAGCAAATATTTTCTCATGATTAAACTGGCATTATTGGTTTGGTGGAAGAATACCACAGAGGTTATGTCCTTTTCTCATCATACCATAAAAGGGGATATATGATATTTAAAAAAAGATTTATTATCCATGATGTTAGCTTTGATCGCTTGGTTATAGTAGTATCCTCCAGGTTTCTCCATTTTAAAGTTACAATTTGTCCCTTTCCATACTCCATTTGAAGAAGTGCGTCTTTGAGTTCAGCCTACACTTCAGGGAAGGAGAATTAAGCTCTACCTCCTGGAAAGAGAATATCAAAGAATTGTGGACATATGTTGTACCACCACAGTAAGTTATAAGCCTTTGAGACTATGCAAATATCCTGTTTATCTTTAAAGTTTTGCCCCCTAATTTTAGCATTTTTCAGTGGACCTTGACTGAGGCTATTATTACTGTGGTGTTCTTATGGTGATTTTCTATTTCCCTCATTCATTCTACATTTATTACTTGGGATTTTTATTTGTCTCTCCTCTCCTATGTATTTATTAATTCAATCATTTATTTATATCATGATGAATTCATGTATAGTATTTTATTCCATGGGTTATTATCCAGTACAATGGTTATGTATTTTGTTGTTCAAATCACACAGTTATTTTTAATTGCTGAAAATACCATGCTCCTCAATGCTTTAGTTTCTTCCACACTTTCATTTGGTCTAAACATCCTTGTTTCCTATTCACTCCTCCCATCCTTCAAGACTCAACTCAAATGTTGCCATCTCTGGTTACTCAAACTCAATTATCTATTCTGGTTTAGATATTCCTTCGATACAACTTAATGCCACTTAAAAGGCATTTTTGAAGCTATTGATCTACTTTTCTATCTGTCTTCCTAGGGGAAATTAACTGTATATTTTATGTTTTTTTTTTTCCCTTGGTATCTAAAACAACACCTATGCACTCAATATCCCTTTTTGGAAACTAATATTATTATTAAGGAAGGGTTATAAAATGGAAACAGCAAATTTAGGCTATTACCTCATGAAGTTTGTCTGTATAGGCATAAACAAAAACAAAAAACAGTACAATATGGGGAGCAGATGTAGCTCAGTGGTTTGATCATCTGCTTCCCACATATGAGGTCCTGGGTTCAATCCCTGGAACCTCCCAAAAAATAAGAAATAAAAATAAACAGTACAATAGTCAGAGAGGGATGCAAGATAGGTGTATATTTATTTCATTTTTGTAGAAGTAAATGCACATAAAGTAAAGGGTATGAGCCAGAGGAAAAAAGAGATTGAAATACTGAAGATACTTGTCATGACTAACAAAGCAAGGACCCAGAGGAGGTAAAGAGTTGGAGGACAGTGTTGGTGCTATCTGGACAGAGGACTACAGATTTGTTTGCAGACAGAGAAGGTTGACAGAGCACTGAGAGGGTTCAGAGCTGTGATGTTGCTGAGGATGAAATAGCATTCTGGAAGCAAAGAGAGGTTTTGCTTTTGCCAGAATAATTAAAATTCCCCAATTTTGGGGAACTCAAATTCCCCCTACCTCATGCCACTCACCACACACATACACAAACACACACACACACACACACACACGCACAGAAATTGATCTTTCCTCAGCTCCCATTTTGGATGTACTTCATTATAGTACAAATCTGGGCTGTGATGCCTTAGTATCCAGGCTATGTCTAGCTTTCCATGCAACTCTCTGAACTATTTTCCCCACCTGTATATGAACCATATCACTTTCCTCTTTTTATCAACAGTGCTTGGACCCTGAGTATAAGGTTTGAAAAATACTTTGCTGGAAAAAAATGTTATGTAAATAATTATGGAGCACACATAAATACAGCAATTTATATGTAGGTTCCCTAAGTATAGGGACTTTGTTGTTTCACCAGTTCTTAGAACATTACATGAGGAAAAGCAGGTGCTAAATATTTATTTGTTAAATGAATGAGAGCAATAGTGCAGAATTTTATGTGGGTCTTGAATTCATAGCCCAGAGGTATAAACCTTTTTATTTTCCCTCTTCAAACTCTTAAAATTAAATAAAAATATTTCTTGGCCAAAGAAAGCCAATTTTCATTTCAATGGGTGAGCTTCAGAGACTTGGTAAATTTGAAGAACAGAATTAAATCCATTACAAAACAATCAAGTAAATTATTCTTAATGATTGAGAACAGATTTACACAAGAAGAAAACCAATCTTAAGAATTAATCGATAACAAGTACAGGGACATCAGCTCAGGGAGACAAATGAGTGAGGATTTTGAATGCTGTCAATGCTCTTTTGTAATAAAGAATTTAAAAAATGATGTTAATCTGCATCTTAACCACATATCTGATTTAAAAACCGTTTCAATCAGCTTCTTTGGTTGGGTGTAGGGGTAGATTTTGCAAACAAAACATCTTCCAACACAGGTGATCCTGTATATGAAATTAGAAATAAAATATTAAATCTCATACAAAAACTTAGAAGAAATACAGTTTCTCCCTGGTCTAATGGATTTTATATTTCCAGGGAAAAGGAGAGAGAGCATAAAGATTTGGTATATGGCAATATGCTAAAATCTTACCATCATCTGGGTCAGGATAACTCAACTCTGATGTATGAGCTTTTTGTAGAGAATATGCTCTCTTCCTCCCTCCCTCCCTTCCTTCCTTCATTTCTTTTTTCCAAGAAATTTTAATAAAATTTGTAGAGTTCCAAAAATATTGTAAATTATATATCCTATTAGTTCCATGTTTATATATCATAAGAACATTAAAATTTCTTTTTTGTTACCAAGGCTAAAGAATTATGTTTTTATGGCATTAATATCATTCTATTCTAGAATCATATCTCAGCTGCTTGCTCTTTGGTGATATCTTTGATCCTTTATTTTTTTAATCTAAAAATGTGAGAAGGCTTTTAATTTTAAGAGTCTATGATTAAACTATGCCTAAAGCAGGGGTGCTCCTGAGGGCTCTAGAAACATCTAGACACCATAGGCAGAGCAAGACAATCTCAGGAATTTGGCACGCTGTCAGTGGGCCTTGCCTTGGAATATATTTCCCCAATGTAAAAAAGATTGACTCATTTATAATTTCCCTACACATGGCTCTTCTTCCCCTTTTAATTGAACCTATAATTAGCACCATATTCATTAAATATATGTCTCAAAGACCTAAATCTTCTGGCTGTTCATATGCTGGTTGAGCCCTGAATCTCAGCAGAGTTGCAGCCAACACTCACTCTCCAGCTCATTGGACTTTCCCAGGACAACTAACAAAAGGATGATGATGGACAATGCCCATCCCCCAGAACAGAGAGTATCTACAACTGCAAGCAAGACAGTTCCATCCATCTGCCCCATGGGATCTAAACCCCCTCTCAATCAGAAATAGAGTGGACATCACCATCCTAAAATCCTCAAGATTGAGGAATGAACAAACATAAGGGGGGAATGCAACTTTGTACTAAAGTAGACTTATTATTATTCTAACAATGGAAGAATCTGTAACATTGATATAAAGGCAGTGGCCACCAGAGGTTCTGAGGGAGGGAGAGGGAAGAACAGGTGTAACATGGGGCACTTTGGGGACATTGAAATCATTCTGAATGACATTGCAATGACGGATACAGGCCATTTTACATTTTGTGAAAACCTATAAAATTGAGCAGTTCAAAATGAAACCTATATTGTAAACCACTGACCATAGTTAATAACAAGGTTTCAATATGTGTGCATCAATTGTAATAAGTGTACCAAACTAATCAAAGATGTTGTTAATGGGGGAAAGTGTGGGAGGGGGATGGGGTGGAGCATATGGGAATTCCCTATATTTTCTATGTATCATTTATGTAATCTAAAACTTCTTTAAAAATAAAATTAGAAAGAGTCTATGTGACTCCCATATACCCAATGCCTTTTCCCCTGTGTGGAAGGTTCATTTGTTGCA
>JAQZBX010081657.1:0-13642 GCA_029593785.1 Cabassous unicinctus | reverse complement strand
TCTCCAGTCCTTCCTAGGCTCCCAGGGCAAACTGCAGTGTGGAAGGGTCTGTGGGGCTCGCAGCCCAAATTTGCACGTCAGAACCTGAGTCAGCCTAAGGCTGTGTCCCTCTCTCTCCCCTTTCCGGGAGTGGTAGATCCCTGGAGTCCCCTTTGTCTGTAGTCGCAGGCCCAGAGGCCCGAGAATTCTAAAGAGCGTGGGGGAGGGTGCCGGCAGCAGCCGCTGCTGCTGATTAAAAACTCATGGTTCTGGTTCTGTTGTCGCGATTTCTTTCTTTTGTCCCTCTCTCCTCTCGGTGGTGTGCAGTCTTCCCCTGCTGTCCTAAACTCTAGAAGATCTATTTTGGGTCTGTTTCAGCCTGTTCTCTAGCTGTTTTTCTGGAGAAGAGATTCCTGTGTGTTACTAGTCAGCCATCTTCCCGGAAGTTTGTAATTTACTTTTCTTGTGATATCTTTATCTGGCTTTGGTATGAGGATGATATTGGCTTCATAGAATGAGTTTGGTAGCATTCCTTCTTGATCAGTTTTTTGGAAGAGTGTGAGTTAAGATTGGTATTAAATCTTTGCATGCTTGGTAGATCTCACCTGTGAAACCATCTGGTCCTGGGGTTTTCATTTTCAGGAATTGTTTGATGACTGTTTCAATCTCTTTACTTGTGATTGGTTTGTTGAGGTCTTCTGTTCCCTCTGTGGTCAGTGTAGGTTGTTCGTACATTCCTAGAAGTTTTTCCATTTCGTCTACATTGTCTAGTTTTTTGGCATACAGTTGTTCATAGTGTCCTCTTACGATCTCTCTTATTTCTGTGGGGTTGGTAGTAATATCCCTGTTTTCATTTTTTATTTCATTTATTTGCGTCGTCTTTCTTTTTTCCTTTGTCAGTCTAGGTAAGGGTTTGTCAATTTTGTTAGTCTTCTCAAAGAACCACCTGTGTTTATTGTTCTCAATTTCATTTATTTCTGCTCTGATCTTTGTCATTTCATATCTTCTACTTGCTTCGGGATTAATTTGCTGTTCTTTTTCTAATTTCTCCAGCTGTGTAGTTAGATCATTGATTTTACCTCTTTCTTCTTTTTTAATGTAAGCATTAAGGGCTATAAATTTCCCAAGCAGCACTGCCTTTGCTGCATCCCTTGGGCTGTGATATGTTGTGTTCTCATTTTCATTCATCTTGAGATATATATTGATTTCTCTCAAAATTTCTTCTTTGACGCACTGATTGTTTAAGAGTGTGTTGTTCAATCTCCATGTATTTGTGAATTTTTCTTTTTGCTACCTATTGTTGATTTACAGCTTTTTTCCATTATGATCAGAGAAGTTGGCTTTGTATAATTTCTATTTTGTTGAATTTACTGAGATCTGCTTTGTGACCCAACATATGGTCTATGCTGAAGAAAGATTCATGAGCACTTGAAAAGATTGTATTTCCTGCTGTTTTGGGGTACAATGTTCTGTATATGTCTATTTGATTTAGTCTATTTATCCTGTTATTCATGCTCTCTGTTTCTTTATTGATCCTCTGCCCAGATGTTCTATCCAGTGCTGAGTGTGGAGTATTGAAGTCTCCACCTGTTATTGTAGAGCTGTTTCTCCCTTCAGTTTGCCAGTGTTTGCCTCATGTATCTTGGGGCATCCTGGTTAGGTGCCTATACATTTATGATTGTTATTTCTTCCTAGTGAATGCCCCTTTTATTAGTATATAATGTCCTTCCTCGTCTCTTAATAAATCATTGTTTTAAAGTCTATTTCATCCAATATAAGTATAGTTACTCCAGCTTTTTGTTGTTGTTGTTGTTACTGCATGCTTGAAATATCCTTTTCCAACCTTTCACTTTAAATCTCTTGGTATCCTTGGGTCTAAGGTGAGTCTTTTGCAGGCAGCATATAGATGGCTCATATTTTCTTATCCATTCTGCCAGTCTGCGTCTTTTGATTGGGGAGTTTAATCCATTAACATTCAATGTTATTACTGTACAGGTAGTTCTTTTTTTTACCCAGTTCTTTTTTTTACCCTTTGGGTTTTATCTGTCATATTTTATTTTCACTACTCTTTTCACACTTTCAGTTACTTGTACTGATAGAATCTTCATTTCTAGACTCTCTTCCAAGCCTCTCTCTCCTGTCTTTTCAGGCTGTAGCACTCCCTTTAGTATTTCCTTAGAAGCTGGTCTCTTAGTTACAAAATCTCTCAGTTTCTGTTTATCTGTGAATATTCTAAAGTCATCCTAATTTTTGAAAAGCAATCTTGCCAGATATAAGATTCTTGGCTGGCAGTTTTTCTTTTGCAGTATCTTAAATATTTCATACCACTGTCTTCTTGCTTCCATGGTTTCTGATGAGAAATCGGCACTTAATCTTATTGGGTATCCTTTATAAGTTATACATCACTTTTCTCTTGCTGCTCTCAGAATTCTCTCTTTGTCTTTGGCATCTGACATTCTGATTAGTATGTGTCTTGGAGTTGGTCTATTTGGATTTATTCGGGTGGGAGTACATTGTGCTTCTTGGCACGGATATTTATGTCCTTCAATAGCGCTAGGAAATTTTCCACCATTATTTCCTCAAATATTCCTTCTGCCTCTTTTCCCTTCTCTTCTCATTCTGGGACACCCATGACACATATGTTTGTACATCTCTTGCTGTCATTTAGTTCCCTTAGACCTTGTTCAATTTTTTCTGTTCTTTTGTATGTTCACTTTCAGAGGCCATGTCTTCAAGCTCACTGATCCTTTCTTCACCTCCTCAAATCTGCTGTTATATGCCTCCACTGTTATTTATTATTTCATTTATTGCACCTTTCAGTTCCATAAGATCTGCTGTTTTTCTATGTATACTTTCAGATTCTTCTTTGTGCTCATCCATTGTCGTCTTAATATCCTTACTCTCTAGCCATCTCATTGAATTTAAGGAGATTTGTTTCAACATCTATGATTAGTTGTCTCAACTCCTTTATGTCATCTGGATGCTTATCTTCTTCCTTTAACTGGGCCATTATCTTGTTTCTTGGTATGAATTGTAATTTTTGTTGGAGTCCTGGCATCTGGCTTACTAGATGTATTTATTCTGGGTACAGTTTCTCTCTTAAATTTAGGGCTTTCTTGCTTTTTCTCCCTTTCTGGTTGTGTAGCAGAACCAAGGATGTAATTAGTATTGTAAGCTGTGGAGGCTGAAGCTGCCCACATTGTTCCAGGATGATGAACATCCTGATGTTCATGATGAACAAAGGATGATGAAAGCTTTTCCCACCTTTCTCCTCTGCCAGGGGTAGGGACAGAGTTGCAGCAGTTTGTAATAATCCAAGTTGTGCAGGCCAAGACTGCCTGTAGTTGGCCGGAGAGACTGGTAAAGCTTCATGCCCTTCCTCCCCTTCTTGGGGCGGGAACAGAGCTGCAAGTGTGGGCAGCAATCTATGCCGTACAAGTCAAAATGACTGCAGTTGCCCAGGTAGACTGATGTAGCACCAGCCCCCTCCTCCCTGCCAGGGCTGTTGATGGACCCCCTGGAGTGCCCAATAATCTAATCCATGCGGGCCGAATATACCTACAGTTGCCCTGAGAGCCTGAGGAAGTTTTGTCCCTTCTGTCCTTTAGAGGGTGGGAATAGAGCTACCAACACCCAGCAGTTCAGTCCTCATAGGCCAAAAGTCCCTGCCATTGCCCAAAGAGGCTGAGCAAACACCAGCCCTCTCCTATCCTGTTGGGTGGTGAAGGCGGATCCACAGGCGCCCACCAGTTCAGTCCATGCAGGCCAAAAGTACCTGTCATTGCCCAGAAAGGCTAAGGAAACCCAGCTCCCCTCCCTTCCTACTTGGGTGTGGGGATGGAGCTACAGATGTCTGACTTTTGAGTCTGTGTGGGCCAGAAACACCTGCAGTTACCCAGAGAGGCTGGGGAAACACACTTCCTCTCTTGTCCAATCGGTTGGAGCCACAGGTGCCCAACAGTCAAGTTTGCACAGGCCAAAAGCACCTGCAGTTGCCCTAAGAGACTAAGGAAACACTCTTCTGTCCTATAGGGGGGCGGCAGAGGTAGAGATGGAATTGTAGGTGCTCAAAAGCCAGTTTGCATGGGCCAAAAGTACCTGCAGTTGCCTAGAGAGGCTGAGGAAACACAGCTCCCTTCTTATGCTTTTGGGTGGCGGGGGGCGCGTGGATATGCCCATTTATCCAGTCTGTGTTGGCTAAAAGCGCCTGCATTTTCCCAGAGAAGCTGAAGAAACACCAGCCCCCTCCTATCCTATGGGAATGGAGGGATGGAGAGGGAATCAAAAGCATTCAACAAACGAGTTCATATGGGCTGAAAGCTCCTGCATTTGCCCAGAGAGAGGCAGCTCCCCTCCTATCCTGTTGGGGTGGGGGATGGAGCCTCAGGTGTCTGACTGTTCAATCTGTGCCAGCCAAATGTACCTACAGTTATCCAGAGAGGCTGATACAGGTCACCCCAGCTTCCTCCCTGCCAGAAGTGAGGCTGGAGCCTACGCTATTGCTGCAGTCCGATCTAGGTGGAAAGAAGCTGGTCCCTACCGTCACTGTGATTTGCAGTCAGTCCTGCTTCCCCTCATCCCAGAGGCAGAGTTAAAATGGTGGCTACTGGCTGCTTTCCAACTTGGACAGGTTCAAACTCTAGCTTTTCTTAGGATTATACTTTAGCCAGCCGAGTTTACTAATCAGTAGTTGAAGTTGGTGGCCAACCATCTCTTCATCCCCCATTTATGAGAAATGGAGCTTCCAACTCCAGCCACAGAATAGCTTCTGAGGCAGTTTTCTGCCGCCAGAGTAGGATGGGCATTGGCCTTCGCTGCGTGGCCTGCAGTTTCCCGGAGAAGCTGGTGCAGGTCCCCCTAGCTTTCTCCCTGCCGGTTCTGGGGGTAGGCTAGAGCTGCAGTCGGATCTGGGTGGAAAGAAGCTGGTCCCTACCAGCACTGATTTTCAATCAACCCTGCTTCACCTCATGCTGTGGGCAGAGTTAAAATGACCACCACGGACCTCTTTCCGACTTCAACAGGTTTAAACTTTAGCTGTTCTTAGGGTTATACTTTAGCCAGTCAAATTTACTAATCATTAGCTGAATTTGGTGCCCAACCGCCTCTTCCTCCCCCATTTTTGGGAAGTGGAGCTTCCAACTTAAGCCAGGGAATAACTCCCGAGGTGGCTTGTGCCACCAGTGGAGTATGGGCACTGGCCTCTGCGGTATGGAGTACTGTATTCTCAAATCTTCTCTGCAGATGGGCAATCTCCTCCTTCCATACTTTCAAGGATGTTATAGAATGCTTTTCTAATCTCCTGGGGCCCCCAAACCAGGTGCTTTAGATAGCTCTGGGTGATTACCAACTGCCCTGTAGGACAACCTGACTTGGAGCTCCTTACTCTGCCACCATCTTGCCCCTCCTCCCACAATTGAGTTTTTTATTTCCCATATTCTGTATAGTAAGTATTTTGTTGTTTTGGTTCTATGGACAGAGTGTGCAGGGAAATATGTGATACAGAAATATTTATTGTAAAAAGTTTGTTACACTTAGGTTTAAAAATACTAGTATTATGAACCTCTCCTTTGAACACAAAGAGAGCTTCACCTAAAAAGTGTTTTATTCTAATGGTATTTTAGCTAACATGGCAATATTTTTGGTCATTTAACTGTGTGGAAAAAGCAGTCGGAAAATAGAAATTTTAAAAACTAGCCATGAAAATAGATTAGACCTGCAAATTTATAATATCTTTTCATCCAATAAACAAAAGTCACTTTGAAGTGACATGTAAACCATACATGAGGTGTCATACTAGATTTTTAATGCTTTGCCTCTCTGAACCAATGCAACTTCAAAAGAACAATGTAGAACTCCACCAATTGACTTGGGATCTTGAGGTTGCTATACCATGTGCCCATAAGGTTTAGATAGAAATTCAAAGGATATTGTGGGGAAGCGGGTGTGGCTCAATGGATAGAGCTCCCATTTACCATATGGGAGGCCCCGGGTTCGCTTCCCGGGGCCTCCTTGTGAGAGCAGGCCGGCCCGCGCGGCGCGGTGGTCTGATGCAACAGGATCTCACAGCAAGGGGGAGATAAGCAGACACGGAAGAAACACACAGCGAATGGACACAGTAAAACACAAGCAGCAAGGAGGGGATAAATAAATAAATAAATAAATCTTAAAAAAAAAAAAAGATATTGTGGCTCTTGATCACACAGTACCTATTTATATCAAGTTTTATGTTTTTCTAGAAAAAAATATATATCAAAAGTTTTTTAGAGAGAACTGCAGAGATGCCGTTCCAGGCTATGATTTCATCATGGATACTTTTTTCTTCCTTTATTGAAGAGCTGAGACTCTCGCCTACCATACACTCATTCCTAGAAGGCAATCTTAATAAAAAACAAAAAGTTCCCAAACTTCTACTTTCTGAAAAATGTTTTATAGTGTTCTTTATTCCCATTAATTCGACCAAGTCTTGCCAAATAACAGATGAGGAGACCCAGGCCCAGATAAGTGTCTTGCTCAGAGGAGCCATAAGCTGCCTTTATATTCAAGATGTCTTAGACTTCAAAGCACATACCCTTTCTTCTGTACTGTTTTAGTTTTCTTGTTGCTAAAGCACATTCAATGCGATGGGTTGGCTTAAACAATGGGGATTTATTGGGTCATCGTTTTGAGGCTAGGAGAAGTCCAAATCAAGGCATCATCAAGGCGATGCTTTCTTCCCAGAGACTGGTGTTCTGGGGCTGGCTGCTAGCAATCATTGGTCCTTGGCTCCTCTGTCAGATAGCAATGCACATGGTGGCCTCTCTTGGCCTCTCCCTCCTCTTTTGGTTCTATTTATTTTCAGCTTCTTGCTTCAGTGGCTTTCTCTCTATATGTTTGAATTTCATTCTGTTTATAAAGGACCCCAGCAATAGGATTAAGACCCATCCTTACTGAGTTGGGCCCATCCTTAACTCATCAAAAGGTCTTACTTAAAATGGGGTTATACCCACAGAAATGAATTAAATTTAAGAACATGTTTTTCTGGGGTACATAACTCCAAACCACATGTGCTATGCTATCTATATATTTTATCTATTTACTATCACATATTTATTTAATCAAATATTATTTTCCCTCTGTAAATTAGTCTGTACAAACAGTAATTTTTAATTTAAAAGCAACTCAGCTCATATCCTTGTAATCTTATTACATGAGTGGTTAAGTAAACTTTTTAAAAAGATGGAAAGATCTGGATATCTAAAATGCTTTATATTTGGCCCCCTAGAAGTATAAATATACTCTGCAGAAAAAAATATTTATGGGTCTTTACCTGAAGATTTATAGTCTGACAAGATGATTTTCACTCTGGACATTGGAATCTTGGTAATTTACTACTAAATCAGATCATGTTGACCAACCAAGTTGAC
The DNA here is from genome assembly GCA_029593785.1 of Cabassous unicinctus. NCBI lineage: Eukaryota > Metazoa > Chordata > Mammalia > Cingulata > Chlamyphoridae > Cabassous > Cabassous unicinctus. Next base: position 6,260 of record JAQZBX010081657.1, on the reverse strand, counting down.
AAAGTAGAACAGTTTATGTTTCCTCAATTGGAAAATTTTCTCCCATAACCTCTTCATGGGATATCTATATTAGAATCTAATATAAGATAGAGTGTGATTTAAGCAAAATATATGTTTAATTATTTTTAATTTAATACAATAACTGCTATTACTTGAACAAATATAAGAATCAATCTTATATATCCAAGAAATATCTATTTGATATTGCTTTTGTTAGTATTTAGAAATAAAGTCACAGACCTTGAAAAGCTGATTTAGGGGAAAAAAGCTACCTATTTTCTTCCCAGAAAACGAAGTTGTTGTCTCTATCTCTTTGCCTTAAGATATGGGCACCAAAGTTGTGTTACAATACACCTGAGAGAGTATTTGGTAAATAATAAATTTGAGAACTGGAAATAAAATTCATTGTGACCTAACTAGCTAGCATTCTGCTGATTTGGCTGCTTTTCTAAGAGATGCTGTCTTTTGAAGAGATGTAACTGTGTGCTTCCTTAGAATTTACCTGTCATCCCTTCTGTAATCATTCATAAGGGTTTGTAGAACTAATATTAATTCACAATCACAAACTATTGTCTTGCTGTTCTTGGAGCATGTGGTTAAATCCTCAGACATTGATTTTCAAAATTCGTAATGCTATGCTTAATGTTGATGGTAGTAGAAACATGAAGAAAATATTATATAATTTTGATAGTAGTTACCATTTGTTAAATACTTGCCCTGTACTAGGATCACTATATTAAGCATCTTGTTTCCATGATCTCGGTTACCTTGAACAGCAAATAACTGCTAAGGCAGGTATAATAGCCCCAGTTTTGAAATGAGGGAAATAAATTTAGGAAGGTTAAATATTTTAGCAAGTAGCAGACTTATGTTTGGAGCACAAATCTGCTGACTCCAAAGCCTACTTTCTAAAAATACATTCAAGAATTCCAAAGAAACCTTTCTTTTACTTCTATTGACTCTTTATTGCTTTTTAAATTTTTAAAAAAATTTATTATAGTTGAAAACAGTTGCCTTTCCTCTGTAGCAAGTGAAAATAACTTCTTAAGAACAAAAATTTTGCCTGACAAAGTTCAATTAAATGTAATTATTTTTACCCAATTAAATTGTTATTAAACTTTTTTTTAAAAATTAAGTTGTGTTTAAAGAGTCTTGCTCCCCATCATAAAATCCAAAGATAATATTTTGTTGTGTTACAACATTTCTGAAAGATGTTCCTAAAGTCTTATTATCAAAAAATGAACCCCAGTACAAATTGTTGTCCAATATAAAAAATTTCCTTCATTACTCCACTGTTCCAGAGTCATTTCAGATAGTTGACTTTATACAAACACAAGAAAATTGAGATTGTATCAATAAGAACTAATTAATTGTATGTCTTTCAGGTAATAAGACTGATAAAAATCTCACCTGAGAAACCTATAACATTGGCTGTTGGTGATGGTGCTAATGATGTAAGCATGATACAAGAAGCACATGTTGGCATAGGTGATTGATTTTTTTTTCCTGAATTTTCAGAATTGGTATAAATATTTGGTGATTTTGAATTTTCTTTTTGTAGACTAAAGTGCAGTATTAAATGTATGAATAAAGACTAAATACAACATGGTAATATGTCACAATCTATCCCATCAGAAACCTATTATAATTAAGCCCGTTATTTAGGATATTTTAATTCCAAATTTTAAAGGAAATAAACACCACGTTAGTGAATTTCATCTTTGCAATCCTTCTTCATAATAAAAGTTACTTTATTTAACATGCCATTTTGTACCTTTTAAAATACCTTCACATATTGTTTTATCCTTTTTAAACTCTAAATTTGTGAAATAAATTGTCCTTATTGCTCTAAAGTTCTGTCTTAGAATGTAACTATTATTTATTTTATTCTTGGATCTAAAGATGCTACAAATCAGAGACGGGAAATTATATGAAAATGTAAAATCTCAAATCATTTTCTGATTTTAAGTAACTTTATTTTAATTTCTTTTACATTTATTCCCTAAAACATTCATTGGATTGAGAATACTAATATAATTTTTTTATATTTCAATTTTAATCATATCATAAAATGGCTTCCATTGAAATCATTTTGTGACCTGTATTCCTGTATAGTTTTATTACACAAGTACAAAAGCACGGGAAAAGTATGGACATGGGATTTTTATTCAAGGATAAAATTTTGGACTTAGAGGAAAGCTACACTACTCCCTATTCTGGAATCTTCACTCTAATGTCCTGTGAAAGGTGATTATTGGATCTCAGCCTAATATTTACAGTTTTTTGCTCAAATCAACTCCTTCCACTTTGGAATAATTAACTCTTCATTTTGAAAACTTAAATTTCTTTCTAGTTTTTAATAACTTTTCCCCATAAAGCTCCATAACAATATGACTTCCTAAAACATACATTGAAGCATAAAAAGCTACAATATTCAAGACAGTTTGATGTTAATTTGATAACATACAGAATAGTGGACTATCAGGCATCTGGAAATTTAATATATAACAAAGGAGATGATTCAAATAAGTAGAGAAACAAATTATTTGATTAAAAATATTGATAGAAGGAAGCGGGTGTGGCTCAATCGAAAGAGCCCCCGTTTACCATGCGGGAGGCCCCGGGTTCCCTTCCCGGGGCCTCCTTGTGAGAGCAGGCCGGCCCGCGCGGCACGGTGGGCTGATGCAGCAGGACCTCACAGCAAGGGAGAGATAAGCAGACACGGAAGAAACACACAGCGAGTGGACACAGTAAAACACAAGCAGCAAGGGGGGGATAAATAAATAAATAAATAAATCTTAAAAATATATATATATATATATTGATAGAACTGGCTAGTTTTTTGGAATAAAAGATGTTGGGTCCCTTTCCATTGCTTATAACAAAACAAATTCCAAATGGATTAAAGATTTAAATAATTTTTAAAGACCATAAAAAGTAATAAAACATAATGAGTAATTCTGTAATTTGAGAATGTAAAAGGATATTTTAAAAACAACACCAATACAAAGCAAGGAACTATAAAGGAAAAGATCAATATATTGTGGTATAAATAGACCCCCAAAACAAATTTTAAAGAAAAAATAAATAATATTCACAAAATAGATGACAAAGGCTTAATATACCTAATATATGAGGTCTTAACAAATTAATGGGAATAAGAAAAACATTCCAGTTGAAATATGTGAAAAGATGTAAGCTGTCAGTTTGCAAAAGAAGATATCTAAATCAAAACTAAATGTATGAAAAAATGTTCAGTCTCGCTAATCAAAAGAATACAAGTTAAGATTGCCTATCAGATTGGCAAAAAATTAAAGATTGATAAAACCTGGTGTTGGCAAAGGTATAGATTAACAAATGTTCTTATAGGATGTTAGTGGGAGTATAAATTGGCACACTCTGCATTGTTATGCATACAAAATTTTAAAGGTGTGCCTATAGACTTAGTAATTATGCTTCCAGGAATTTCTTCTAAGAAAATAATTGAACATGTTGATACAGATTTATATATTGAACAATATCCATAATATATTAAGTAACAAAAGCATGTTAACAAAATAACCCCATCTATGTGCATGTCCATGTATATATATTAAATACACACACACCTGAAATACAAGGGAAACATCTAAAAAGATATAGACCAAAAGCAGTGGTTTTCTGTAGGTGTTACAAATATAGGTGATTTTCTTAATCTGTATATTTACATTTTCATCCTTTTATGACAGAAATAAAACATTATAATTTTCAAAAAATAATTTTTGAAAGCTGCTTTCAGATTGAAACAGGTTGGCAATAACTCTTTTAAAAACCGAAAGATTACTGTAACCTACAAAAAAAGTACTCACATTTATCAGATAAAATTGTGTAGTGATTTCAAGTGGTATTGTATATTTTTCTTTAAAAAAATACTTTGTATGACTTATGCTTGAAAGTTTCAAAACAATTAAACATGCTTATTTTTTGCTAGGTTCAAATTACCATAAAAAATACAGGGGATTCCCACATGCCCCACTCCCTCTCCTCCCACACCTTCCCACATCAACATCCTTCATTAGTGTGGTACATTTGTTACAATTGATGAACACATACTGAAGCATTGCTACTAAACGTGGACTATAGTTTACATTATAGTTTACACTCTGTCCCGCACAATTTTGTAGGTTATAATAATAATTAAGTCTGCTTTAGTCCATTGTTCATTCCCCAATCTTGAGGTTTTGGGGATGGTGATGCCTACTCTGCTTCTAATTGAGAGGGGGCTTAGACCCGTGGAGCAGATGTATGGAACTATCTTGCTTGCAGTTGCAGACACTCTCTGTTCCTTGGGATGGGCATTGTCCATCATCATCTCCTTGGAATATGAACATTTTTTATGTTCATTGGAAATAGCATTCTGTCTCTATTAACCAGTACTTACTATGTAAAAATTAATGTTCCTGCTAGATCCTAAACCTTCAATATCATTTTTATATTAATTGTATTTTATTATAATCTAATTATTTGGAATTTGATGTTACATTCCTGGTATATGTATATATGGTAGCTTTGTATTAATTATATATTTGATTTAAGTAAAACAGCCTTTTGGACATTGGTTCTCTGCAGTATATTAGGGTTTAGTGTTCCTAAACTACTATTCTTTTCTAAGATATTTGCAGATATATCATGAAAATTACACAATAGTTATCTGTGAACTTGCTTTTTTGTCCCCTTTTCTACAGGAATCATGGGTAAAGAAGGAAGACAGGCTGCAAGAAACAGTGACTATGCAATAGCTAGATTTAAATTCCTCTCCAAATTGCTTTTTGTTCATGGTCATTTTTATTATATTAGAATAGCAACCCTTGTACAGTATTTTTTTTATAAGGTGAGTTTCATGGAGATATTTTAGAATCAAGTACTGATACAGTAATTTAGGATTTCAATTTAAGGAATGTTATTACCCTACAATTATTTTTAAAAATAATTTCTGAAAGTAAAAATAACAATTTATGGAATATGCTTTGTCCTAAATCAAATCTATTCTGACAGAAAACATGTCAGTTGTTGCCTGGGGCCAAGTGTGAAAGTGATAGGATTGACTTGAAAGGGACAGAAGGAAACTTTTGGGGGGTAACAGAAAAATTCTCTAATTTTCTTGTCATGGTGGTCACATGGGTGTATAAATTTGTCAAAACACATCAAAATATATGTTTAAAATTGATATATTTTATTCTAATGCAAACTAGAACACAACTAAGTTGGGTTAATAGTTTCAAAAAGAGGTTCATAACTTCTTTGTTCCATCTATTGTAGACTAGATGAAACCTAAGAATTCCTACTCAGTGTAGAGTTTTTATATACATAAAATATACATAGGATTAAACAGAAACTATGTTGAAATACTGTTCTATCTCTGGATCCTTTGGGGAAGGATGGGATTGTGTGCAACCCACATTAAGAACCCTGGCTACCAAGACACTTAATACCCCAGAGTGTCCTGTATTGCAAATATTTCTATAGTTAATAGCTGCAAGCCAATGAAAAAGCACAAGTATATTGCATATTACTAATAGATGATAGTAATATGAAATAGTAAGAAAATAGTGGCCATTTTCTCCTAGCTTATTCTAGCTTTTTCTTGTAACGTGAGTGTATTGAAATGAAAAGACCTTTTGGTAATTCTTTGTATTGTGCGTTAAATATTTTTGTGTTTTTAAGCTATTACAGCCTTAAAGTTTAAGTAAATCCTACTTATTGTATTATAAATGGAAAGTATTGAATAATAGGTAAGATGTAAATTCAAAATTATGGTTTTGTTTGGCAATGATAGGAGTCAAGGATATTTTCATTCTAAGCATTGGTGCTTAGAATGCCTTTGGACATTTTTAATAAAATGATAATCCTATTTTGTTGTTCTATATGGACAAGTCCTTAACGGCAGATACTATATTTCCTATATCAACTGAGATTGTATTTCAAGACCCTTTAATGGTCATTGCCTTCGATAAAAGGTTTTTATTTTTATTTAGTAATGACACACATAGTATTTTTTAGAAATTGCTCTTTTAGACCTAAATATTTTAATTATTTCCTCTTTAATTTTGTTTTTCAGAATGTGTGCTTTATCACACCACAGTTTTTATATCAGTTCTACTGTTTGTTTTCTCAACAGGTAAGTAAATAGAAATATGTATTTTGTCCTTTCAGAATGAGGTATGTGTGTTTAGTTTTTATTAGACACTTAGAGGGACTTTTTTTTTTTTTTTAAAGATTTA
>JAQZBX010081656.1:0-13643 GCA_029593785.1 Cabassous unicinctus | reverse complement strand
TATATATATATATATATATATATATAGGATCCCCATTTACCCCACCACATCCCCTTCCCACACTTTCCCTCATTAACAACATCTTTCATTAGTGTGGTACATTTGCTACAATTGATGAACACATATTAAAGCACTGCTATTAACCATGGTCGATAGTTTTCATTATAGTTTATGCACACATTGCACCGCACAATCTTATAGGGTTTGACAAAATGTATAATGGCCGGTATCCATCATTGCAATGTCATGAAGGACAATCCCAATGTCCCTAAAATGCCTCATGTACTACCTTTTCTTCCCTCTCCCTCCCCTCAGAACCTCTGGTGGCCACTGCCTTTATATCAATGATACAAGTTCTTCCATTGCTAAAATAATAATGTCTACTTTAGTCTATAGTTGCATTCCCCCCGTATGTTTGTTCTTGAGGATTTGGGGATGGTGATGCCCATTCTGTTTTTGATTGAGAGGGGACTTAGATCCCATGGAGCAGATGGATGGAACTGTCTTGCTTGCAGTTGTAGATACTCTCTATTTTTTGGGATAGGCGTTGTCCATCATCACCCTTTTGTTAGTTATCCTCGGTGACCCAATGAACTGGAGAGTAGGTGTTGCAACTCTGCTGCAATTCAGAGCTCAACCAGCTTATGAAAAGCCCGAAAATTTAAGTCTTTGGGACATATATTTAATGAGTATAGTGCTAATTATAGGCTCAAATAAAAGGGGCAGAAGAGCCATGTGCAGGGAAATTATAAATGCATCTAACTCTGTTACATTGAGGAGCATATATTCCAAAGTAAGGCCCACTGACAGAGTCCCAAATTCCTGAGATTGTCTGCTCTGCCTATAGTGTCTAGATGTCTCTAGAACACTCAGGAGACCTGCTGTTTGAGGCACTGTTTACTGTGGCAGTTAATGAGATCCTGCTGAGACATGCATAAGTGTAACCTCTGGAATGACCTCCCGACCCATTTGAAATCTCTTAGCCATAAACTCATTTGTATTTAATATTTCCCCCTTTTAATCAAGGTCTTTTTCCAAATGAAAAGTTGGCGCTTGGTAATAATCCCTTGGTGCCAGGGAGGCTCATCCCAGGAGTCATGTCCCATGCTGGGGAGGAAGATAGTGCATTTATATGCTGAGCTTGGCTTACAGAGAGGCCAAGAACATGGTTTCTTGAGATAGTCTACTCCTGGTGAAAAGGCTATTAACACTGTTTAAATGACAACAAAGTATTTGGAATATTACATCAACTTGGTTGATAAAGCAACTGCAGGGTTTGAGAGGATTGACTCCAATTTTGAAAGGCATTCTACAGTGGGTAAAATGTTATCAAACAGCATTGAATGCTACAGAGAAATCTTTCATGAAAGGAAGAGTCAATCCATGCAGCAAATTTCACTGTTGTTCTATTTTAAGAAATTGCCACAGCCACCCATCCTTCAGCAACCACCATCCTGATCAGTCAGCAGCCATCGACATCGAGGCAAGACTCTCCACCAGCAAAAAGATTATGACTCGCTGAAGGCACAGATGATAGTTGGCATTTTTTAGCATAAAGTATTTTTTAATAAAGGTATATACATTGTTTTTTGGACATGATGCTATTGTACGCTTAGTAAATTACATTATAGTGTAAACATAACTTTTATATGCCCTGGGAAACCAAAAAATTCACATGACTCACTTTCTTGGGATATTTGCTTTCTTGCAATGTTTGCTTTATTGTGACATTTGCAGTGGTCTGGAACTGAACCTACAATGTCTCCAAGGCATACCTGTAGAGTACTTTCAGTGAGTTCTTGTGAGTTGTTCTGGGAATTATCTAACTCCAGGGTGTGGTTGGAATTCCTAAATTTGTAGCCTCTTTGTCAGAGGTGAGGGTGGCCCTGGGGAGCCCCAAACTCACAGCTAGACTCTTGAGTGGGGCAGTGCCATGATGCCTTCATCTACAGAGTCTGGCCTCACCCCGGGTAACTGAGTTATTCAAGTATTTGCAATTGGTGTCAGAGTTATTGAACTTTTTATAATATCCCATCATGAAGTTAGAATAAAATAAATTTCTGTAAGTGTTGTTTTCCAGACATTTAAAAAATAACATCTTATTTTTCTTGATTATAAAAAAAAAATTATGTGTGCAGAAAATATTGACAGTCCTACCCACAAAATGAGAGTCCCTCTCAAATCTTACCACACAGAGGTGACCACCACTAATATTTTAGTGTAATAAATTGTTTTCAGCATTCTGCCATGTATACAGTTTTTTTCCTCTTAACTTAAATTTGTTTTCTATGTCACTGCAAATTAACTTACTCCCTGACCCCAAACCAGATTCCCTTAGTTCATGCAACTACATGTATTAGTTTCCTGGGGCATTTATAGCAAATTGATGCAAACTCGGCAGCTTAAAACAAGGGAAGTTTATTCTCTTGTAGTTTTGGAGGTCAGAAGTGCCAAAGCAGGGCCCTGCTTGCTGTGAAGGCTCTGGGGGAGGAGGCTTCCCGGGCTGGCAGCTATACCCCGCGTCTGCATCTGCTGCCTGCACGCGTGTGTCTCTGTGTCCCTGAATCTCCCTCGTCTTTTCCTTATAAATTCAACAGTCATTGGACTTAGGGTGCACTCTAATTTACTATGACCTCATCTTAATTTAACCAATTATATCTGCAAAGACCCTATCTCCATATAAGATCATACTCTAAGGTTCTGGGTAGACATGGATTATTATATATATATATATATATTTTAAGGAGGCACCGGGTTTTGAACCCAGGACCTCATACATGGGAAGCAGGCACTCAACCAAATGAGCAACACCCGCGCCCCTAGACATGGATTTTAGGGGAACACTATTCCTTCCCCCAGTAAATGACAACAAAGACTTACTAATATGTATTAAAGCTGCAGAGACTTAATATTAGAACAAAATAAAATAAACTGCAGGCAAGCTTTTGCCCTTACATTAGGCATTTGATACTTTTCTTAGGGGCAGTGTGGTTTGGAGGCCCAGATAGCTGCATGAGATGTCTCTTCAGTTGCTTCCTTTAGTCCAGCAGAGTTTTGAGCTCAGATGGGCCTGAGTATGCCCTCACAGGGCCTGACGCCCCAAGCCGCGCCTGCCAAGCAGGGTGGGGGCGACTGACGGAGATTTTCACAAGTAATCTTGGTCATGTCACTGCTCTGCTCAAATCCCCTCAACGGTTCCTCAGCTTCCCAGAGTAAAGTCCACAATCTCTGAGGACCCTCCAGACCTCTTTTGTCCCCCAGCTCTCAGACCACTTTGTACCCCTCTCCTGAGGTCATTCTGCTCCAACCCCACTGGCCCCCTTGTTCCATATTGACAGCACCGGCCATGCACCCACCCCAGGACCTTGGCACAGGCCTTAATCTCCACCCCCAGGATGTCCTTTCCATGGAGAGTCCCGTGGCTCAGGGTCTTCATCCAGGCCCCATACCAATGTTGCCATTTCCCAGAGGCCTCCCGGCTACCAAGCCACTTGCTTCCCCTCCCCCAAGGCGCTCTTATACCGCCTGAAATTTCATGTATCCATTTGTTTGTTGGCTGTCTCTCCTCTCTCACACATAAGCTTCAAGAGGGCAGGCTTTTCATCAGCCCTGCCCATGGCCCTGTCCCCTGAGACTGGGACAGCCCTGGTCAGAGTGAGCCCTTGATACATCTTCAATGAATGAATGAAAAAAATGAATGAATGTACTCACTTTCCACCTGGGCACCGACCTCAGAATCACCCCAGACAGACACATGCTGCTGTATTCCCAGTTGCTTTCTGATATTGTTGCACTGATTTTCAGTTCTTTCAGTGGCGTCAATTCCGGGCTCCCTCGCCAGCGTGGGGTGTCCTTTTGGTAGTCTTTGGGAATAGGATACTGCCCGATCTTGCTGGTGTTAGTCTTTTTCTATATCTTACCTTAGGATTGTTGGGGTGTTGGGTGCCAGCTCCTGTCACGGTGTCTCATGTCCCCGTGTGTCGTTAGCTTCGTCCTCATGGCTTGGTGTGAGTTCCCAGCTTATCCTGAACACCGGGAGAGCCTGGAGAAGGAGCCGGAAACATCAGGAGGCCCCAGTGCTCTGAGGGCCAAGGGCCTTGGCCTGGGCAGGCCGGCTTGACTGTGGCTCCTCGCCTCGCTCACACGCATCCACCTGAACCCCAGGCGGCGCTGGCGTGAGCTGGTGGACCCCCTTCGGGGCTGCTGCCCCCCTTCGAGGCTGCTGGCCCAGCCTGTGTGCTGGAGCAGCAGCGCAGGGTCCCCGCAGAGCCAGAGACTGGGCATGAGCCGATCGGCTGCGCCCTCCAAAGGCTGGCACGGGTAAGTCAAGCTCCTGACGTTGCGGCGTTGTTCAACCTGGGCACAGGGGACAGTTAAATCCAGACTCCCCTGGCCTGGGAGGAAACACCGTTAGCAAAGTCTGACGTCAGCGCTGCTCATTCTTAGGACTTGTTTGCAGCAGACGTTCTGATTCAGGACAGCTGTGGTGGCCACAGCGCCCAGCCGTCTTGTCTCCGAGATTCGGAGAATGTGGCTGGGTAAAGGCCGTCGGCCCTGACGGCCTCTCCTCTTACCTCTCCAGGTCCAGCACGTACCGCACCAAGGGCTTCGACGTCACCGTGAAGTACACGCAAGGCAGCTGGACGGGCCTCGTGGGCAAGGACCTCGTCACCATTCCGAAGGCCTTCAACAGTTCTTTCCTGGTCAATGTCGCCACTATCTTTGAATCGGAGAATTTCTTTTTGCCTGGGATTAGGTGGAATGGAATCCTTGGACTTGCTTACGCTGCCCTGGCCAAGGTGATGCTTTAAGTAAACCAAGTGATGGGGACAAGATTCTGAAAACTGGTTGGAAAAGGGCTGACACAGGGGCCCCGGGCTGCTGCTGGGGACACACATAAACCTAACAGCCAGTGAGAGCCGTGTGGCTGGAATAGGCCAGTGTTCACGGAATTAATGGCATTTCTAAGCATTTTTAAAAGTTCAGGCAAATAGCACTAATTCTGTAAACCCCCTTGCAAGATAGACTACTAGCCTTAGCTTTTTGTGTTTTGGCGTGAGTTTTAGTTATATAGTTACAAATGTTAATGGACTCTGAGTCATTTTGCTCCTGGTGTTTGCTTGGGAGTTTTCATTGGGGCAGGATTAAAAGAAAACACATGCTCATTCAATTCGTGCCTGTGCGTGGAGACGGAGTACACAGTGGGGCCTGGTACTGGAGGAGGTAGAGACTCCTCGGCCAGGCTGGGAGAGCCTCCCGCTGCCTTCCCTGCCCTCTGGCCCCCTCTGAGGAGACACTTGGAGACTTGAAAGTCTTCCCGGGGGATTGCCAGCCACTTGAGGTCGTGATAAGCGCAGGAGGAATTCTGGAATCCATGCGCCATCAGCATAAGGACCTTCGCAAATCAGGAAAGGACAGAGTCGAGTGGTCTCCAAATATCTGTTCCTTGGGGCACCCCCAAAGGAAATTATGTTGTGAGCAGTGGGAGGGAAGCAGGAGAAATTCCTACCAGGAAGCGGGAAGCGAAGCGTTGCCTGAACCAGGAGGGGTTGGACCTTGACGAGGTGCCCCTGGGCTCCTGGAAGCCGGGGTGGGGGCTGAAGGGGGCAGCTCCTGGCCCGTGCCTGGACGCCACACCTTGGCCCAGCATTGCTCAGGGTTAGACTTTGAGCCAGACCTAAGTGTTGAAGAAAAGAGAAGTGAGATTGTGGGAGAGACGGGCCTGGGAGAGGCGAGCCACTGCTGGCCCGTGAGGATCCAGAAAGGCCTGTTTTGCTGCCCTGTGTTCCAGCACGAGTTTCTTGGCAAATGGTGCAGGGGAGGGTAGGCCCCTGCCCTGTGGCTTCACAAGGAGAAAGAGTGGTTACTGAGAGCCTGTTGGACACCAGGCTGTGGACGTGACAAGATGTCACATCACTCAGTTCTCATGACCGTCCCACGAGGGGAGCTTTGTAGGCCATATTAGCCCATCTGAGAAATGTGGGGACCGGGGAACTTTAGAGCCCAGACAGGTCAGGGAGCCCCTGTTTCTCAGCTCTGTGCATGAGCTGAACCTGGGATTGGCAGACTGGTAGTAACTTACATTCCCAAATGCGTTTTCACGGGCAGTGGGACTTTGGGAAAATCACTTCATCTTTATGTGACGATTTGGAAGTGAAAGAAGTGTGACCGATTTTATGCTAATTATTTGGAAGATGCTCGAGGAAACCTAAATTATCTGGCATTAATAACATGTAAGACTTTGGTGAGAACAAACTGCTTTGGGGGTATTTGGGGTGTCCAGAATCTCCGTGAGACATTTCCCTTTTTTACTACGAAGTTCCCAGATTACCAACAATTGACGGGCTCAGGGAGATAGTAACAGGACTTATAGGAAGTGGAGTCTGCGTCTCTCAGCTGCTATGAGTAATACCTCACAGAAGGTTGGCTTAGCAACAGGAACTGATTGGCTCCTGGTTGCGGAGGCTGGAACGCTGGCTTCCTCCCAGAGTCGGCAGTATTCGGGCTGGGAGGCAGCTCCTGGGTCCCTTAGCTTTCTCGTCACTTGACAACGTCTTCTTTCTCCTCTGGGCTCCATTAACTCCAGCTTCAGCTCCTCCGTGTGGCTTTCTCTTCATAGAGCCTCCAGTAATGGAGTTAAGCCCCAACCTCCTTCAGCTAGGCTGAACCTTAACTAAAAGTAATGCCTTCAAAAGGTCCTGTTTACAGTCTTCAAAAGGGCTCACACCCACAGGAATGAGTTAAGATGAAGAATGTGGTTTTTTCTTGGAGTAAGCTGGAAACAGGCCTGGCAGGGGAGCCAGAGGGTGGTCTGGGTTGGGGGTCCAAAGGTGTTTCTGGAACAGTTCAGCCAAGTGGTCGGTGGTGGCCATGGAGAAAGGCAGCCCTTGGTCTGTCCCAGCTGCTTCCCACCAAGGCTGGGTGTAGACACGACCTGTGACTCCTCACACTACAGTGTCCTGGTCCAGCTGCAGACGATGGAATCTGCCTCTCTGGGGCTTGGTCCTGGGCAGCGGTGTTTTGCAAGCTCACTCCTGGTAAAGAGCCACTTGACAGACTAATAGTGGAAGCTTTGCGATGCATCAGGTACTGCTCCACACACTTCATGTACACCTTCCCATGTACACCCCAGAACAGCTCCAGGAGGTGCTTATTTACCCCCATTTTACAGATAAGGAAACAAAGGAGCAAGTGGTGGTGACCATGCCGAGAGCCAGGATTCAATTCCAGGCCACGTTTACTTTGCTCTGCTGCCCCGAGAAGGTAGACAAAGAAGAGCCCCCAGACTCACCCCATCTCAGGAGGGGACTTTTCCTCATTCGGTGACACAAACACAAAGTGTTTCAACAAAGATCCCACGTAGAGATTGTGCCAACTTCTGCCATAGAATTCTTCGGTGCCAGGAAGGAAACAGTTGGAGGCTAAATACAAATGCACTAAGCAAAGGAAAAGATTTCTGTGCATTGGGTGTTGGAGCTCTGCTCTGCCTCGCTCTGGCATCGTAGTTTAGTTCCTACCCATAGGTAAGAAGCGCTTATGCGTAGCACAGGTGATGGCAGCAGGCCCAGAGCACCTGTGCTGCTGAAGTCCTCTGGGGTGTTGGCATCAAACACAAACACTCAGTGACTAACTCTGCTGTCTCTCAAACCAAAGTCCAAACCAAAGAGTAAAACCCTCCTGCGTGGCCTCCCACAGCCCTGGTCCATCACTAACTCAGAACTCTTCCCAAGATTCCCAAGAAACCTGGAAATCTGAGCTCTCAGATATAAAACCCCCTTCCCAGGGCTCAGGCTCCAGGATGAATCGTCCACCTGGGTCAGTTTTCTCTCATTTGCCTGGTGGACGACTGTGGCCGAGAGGCCGACAAGAGCCTCAGCTGCTCCCAGAGAAGCTGCTCTCTCCTCAGCTTTGACTGTCTAAGATTAGAATCCACCACCTGCCTCGCAACCCACTTCCACATCTCCTCACGCCTGCCTCACAAGGCAGCTGTGATGATAAAGGTGGCAGCGTCTCAATAGCTTCCGGAAATACTTCCTTATTCTTACCACACAGCCGCACCGAAAGGAAAAACACCCAGTGGCAGGCGGCTCTGCGGGGGCTTCTGGTCACTGCACCTCATCCCGGTCATGCTCACTGTTTAGCTTGGACAGAGAAACAGAGAGAGAAAGAGCACTGCCCTCAGGCTCGGGGCTCCCCTTACCTCCACGAGTCACGGAGCCCTTGCCCTTCTTCTCCCTCCTCCTGCAGCCGTCAAGTTCCCTGGAGACGTTCTTTGATTCCCTCGTGACGCAAGCAAAGATCCCCAACGTTTTCTCCATGCAGATGTGTGGGGCAGGATTGCCCGTGACTGGATCTGGTACCAACGGAGGTAGTCTTGTGGGTATCTTTTAGTCTTAAATGGGAGAAAAATCACAAGTTGGTGGGGCTGTTTTTTCTGCCTTCTTAAGAACCTGCTCAGAAATACTCGACACGTAGACACGCATACGTACCATACACGGATAGCCCTACTTGTGGGACCTAAGAAAAAGTGGACAAAATTAGGTAATAGTTTGTCCTTCCCAATCACCCCGTCATCTGGAAAGATAATGCTCATTCTGTCCCCAAATTCCACCAGAGCTTTTCTTGATTGTCCTTTGTCCTCGCACAGGACTGTTGGCTGTGGGTGCGGGACAGGGTGAGTGAGGGGCAGCGTGGGGCGCTGAAGGCGGGCTTCCCTCGGGGTGGGTGGGGCATGCCTGCGCTTCCCATATCCTGTTAGGAGACAGAACACCTGTGCATCCTCTTGCTCAGCACACACAGCCACACACGCGTGCACACACCGCAAGTCCAGGAGTTCACAGGAGCCCGGTGTGCCCTCGGGACCCTGCACACACAGGTCCAAGGAAGGGGGTGAGGGGAGAATGCTCAGCAGGGCCCCTAGGGCTGGGTGCCGCCCCCGCCTTTGCCCCTTGGCTCTGGAGGCAGGCTCAGCGCCCGCTCCCGGGCTCTTTCATTTGCCCACGGCACACGTGCTTAAAGGGGAGAGAGCAGCCCAGGGTTTGTGGGGCACTAGGGTATGGCTTTGCTCTTTTGTCCTGCTTCCCTCTTCTCTGACTTCTGGGCAACTAAACCATTGTCACTGTCAGTGGTTGACTATTTGTATTGCCTTTCTGAGGGGGAAGTCCTCGATACGTGAAACTGAAATCCTGTTAAGTTTCTTTATAAATAAAGGTAACCCCCAAAGCTGCTCAGTTATGCCAGGGCATAATATTGTTTGGCTTTGGGGTACATGTTCCCA
The DNA here is from genome assembly GCA_029593785.1 of Cabassous unicinctus. Taxonomy (NCBI): domain Eukaryota; kingdom Metazoa; phylum Chordata; class Mammalia; order Cingulata; family Chlamyphoridae; genus Cabassous; species Cabassous unicinctus. The sequence continues at coordinate 4,366 of JAQZBX010081656.1, read as the reverse complement.
AAACATTCCCTGTTTAATTTTAAAATGTGTATGTTTGTTCTGAGACGTCACAGCAAGCTGGAAGCGCTGGCTCCGGTGGACTTCACCTAGGAGTGCACGCGTCTCTGAAGCCTGCGCTGTCTCGGTGCTTTGTCTCCTTACTCCGGCAAATATTTTCCTTCCCAGGTCCTGGGTGGAATTGAACCAAGTTTGTACAAAGGAAACATCTGGTATACTCCGGTTAAGGAGGAGTGGTATTATCAGATAGAAATTCTGAAATTGGAAATCGGAGGCCAAAGCCTGAACCTGGACTGCAAAGAAGTAGGTGCACTCTGACTTCTGTTCTGTCTGTCTGTCCGTGTGTCACGACAGCTGCGCCCTGTGTGAGACATCAGAAGTTGTCCTATCACAGGTGCATTGCATGCAGAGATAAAGGGCCTTTTTATATGGTGAGTTTAAAACTATGAAAACACTCCCAGCCAAAAAGAAAATTGCTTTCTTCCAACCCCTTGACTTAATAGGGGAAACTAGCGTGAGATGGCGTATGAGGAAGGTGATTTGGATTTCCACCGTGGCCTAATGGTCCCTAAACTGTTTAGGGGTATGAAATGAACAGAATGTTTCATCAGTGTGGGGGGGACAGAAGGAGGCTAAAAACCAGCAAAATGAACCAAAAGAATCATCAGCTTTACTGTCCCACACACAATTCTTACTCAAGCAAGAGTTACGTTCTAAAGGTGCGCCTGGCTTGCTGTTACCAGAGGGTGGCGAGCGCGTGCAGCTCTGACCCAGCTCTCCCGCCACGCCGCACGCTCTTGCCGCATTGGCTTATTGGTGGCGCGTCATGGCATCACAGTCCTGAGGCTTCTACAGCATTGTCAGAAGGGTGCAGAGAAGACGCACCCCCGGAAGCCCCCCTCTCCGTAGCAGCCAGCACGTTTCCCCATCTCCTCACACACAGATCCTCTGAGAACCGGGCAGCGGGGCGGGGTCCATGCCACGGTGACGGCGTCTCAGGGCCAAGTCCACAAATCTGCGTGTATTGTCAAAGTGCACTCACTTGCCATTAGAGAATCTAGTGGTAGAAGAGTCAGCCGTGAGGGCTGAGAAAACACAAAGTCTGTGTGTATGGTGTGTGTGTCATACGTATGAGCGTGCAAGTGCGTATTCGGGGTTTGATTTTCAGGCTGGTTCTTACGGTTCTATCCTTCCCACCCAACATGCCGCCCACCCCGTAAAAGGACAAAACAAAGCCCATATTGTCCCACTACCACATTTCAGTTTGTTATGGCATGTGTACTTTTCTGACATATACCAAAAAATGAGAAATCATTTTTTAAATTAAGTTTGTTTCTAAACGGAAAGTAATTTTACGTATAAAAAGAACACTAATACATTGGTAGGTCTCGTTTTCTTAAGCTTCCTAACGCCTGCCACCCGCAGCCAAAACAAATCCTTATGTCCCGGTGACCTGGTTTGTGTGCTTGTTCCTGCCACGGACGGACTTGCCGTAAGAGCAGGAGGGTCGAGCTGCCCGCGCCTTGTTGCACGCCCGGGCAGCCCTGCCACCCCGCTGTGTGCCCGGTGCGGGGCTGGCCTGGGTGGGCTTGCCTCGCTGGGCCTCCTCATTCTGCCACGTAAAGCAGGCTAGCGGCGGGACGGGGCCGCGGCGCCTCTGCCTCGTTCTCTTACTGAATGGGGCTCCAGTTTCTTTCCTGATGCAGACACGGGGCATCTATTGCACAATCGCCTGCCCCTCTTCTCTTTGTGCATGAGTGTGCTGATAGAGTTTTGTGCAATTTGGGTAAATGATACTTAATGTGCCATTTCCACCTGGAAAGAGGGTGAATCTTCTCCCTCTTCCTTGAGGAGGGAATTGGGGCATTTCTGAGTGAGAAGAGCTCTGCACAGGGAGGGCTGTTGATTTCTGGGAATAAGAAATGCGCTGTAGCCACCAGCAAAGGGCCGTTGTGCCCTCAGCGCGCAGCCGCTTGGTGCCGGCGGGCGGCTGCTCACGGCCTTCTCCCCCCCCCGCAGTATAACATGGACAAGGCCATCGTGGACAGCGGCACCACGCTCCTGCGCCTGCCCCAGAAGGTGTTCGACGCGGTGGTCGAGGCCGTGGCCCGCACGTCTCTGGTGAGTCTGGGGGACGCTGACCAGTCTCCGAGGGCACAGGCGACGGTCCCCTGCTAGGGCGCCGCCCCGTGCACTCGAATCGCCTCCGGCTGAGGATGGTGAGGGGTGCGGGCTTTTTTATAACAGCAATTACCTTTTAAGTCTGGGACCTGCTTCTTTGACGTTAATCTGCAAACAATTCCTGCATTCTAACTTGAGAGGGCTGGGGTCTGAGTGTGCAGTCCTTTCTGGTGTTTTTTATTTCAGCGTGGAAGAAAAGGCCTGGTAATATAACTATATTAAAGTCAGTGGTAAATCAAAAACAAGTGTATAGCTTTTAAAGCAAAATAACCCGCAAAACTGTACTCCTCTTTGGCCTTCGTCTACGCTGGGTTGGATTCTTATCTCTGCAAGAGAACGTGACTGGTTCACAGCAGAGGAAGGTCAGTCAGCAACCGGATGACGGTTTAATGGCCTTTTGTGGAGGACAGCATGGCCCTGGGGACCTCGATGATGCTATTCCCAGGGTGGCCCCAACCTTCCGGGCAGTTCAGGACAGCGGGGTGGACCCAGGGCACTGGGGAAAGCACAGCTTTGGGGGTCGATTGGGCACCCAGGGAGGGGTCTCCTGCCCTCTGAGAGCCCCTGCCTTCCAGCTGCAGAGTTTTGTGAGGGTTTGGGGTCAAATGGCACACATTTAGGAAGCACTTGGCAAAGAGGCGCTTCCGTCCACAGCACAGTGCCTGAGATAAGAGCTGCTTTGGGCTTCCTGGGTGTTTTCAGAAGCATCTCTCTGCCCAGGGCCATCCTTGCCACCAAAAATAAGCACTGCACAAGGCCTTTGCCCTGGTGCATGGGGCTCGGGACCCACTGCTCCGCTGGACGCCACATTCGGCAGACAGTTGACGGCAAAATTGCGCAGTTGCTCTGTTCCAGGCTACAGCAGGGATGCCAGGAACACGGGGAGCAAGAGGGGGCTTTTGATTGTCCTGAGCCCAAACTTCAAAATTCAGATGCCGCCGTGGAAAGAACAGAAGCAAATCAAACGAACACAGAGGGGGGATAAACAAGAAAGAACGCGAGGCCCCGTGGAACTAAAAAGGTCTACGAGGCAGCAGCCTAGCAAAGCTGTAGCCGAAAACCCTAGCACAGGCCCCATCTGCTCCACTATCTGGTGAATCAGAAAAAAATGGCAAAGGATTTGGTGCCTTCAAGTTAGGACGCTTGCTGGAAGTCAGGCCATGCCTCAAATAGGGAGCTCTAGGCTGATTTCTCAAGGAGTGACAGACCTTGGTAACATCAGCACAAGCATCAGAACATTCAGTATTCTGAATTATTATGATTTGTTTTTACCACTGTCCCAAGGATATGTTTGAAGTGCCAGCATGGGAGTCAGCGAGGCATTGCCCCTCCCCCAGGCCCCTGCCCTGTTCCTTCTAGAACCTCGGCGCAGCAGGGGGGGCTGCGCCCCTTTGGCTCTCCTGAGCTCATGGCCACCTGAGTCCCAGCCGTGACCAAGACTTTGTAGGAGAGCCACGAGGTAGCAGGGATGCGATTACGGAATTTGTTTGCTTTGTCTAAAATTATCCTCTGATTTCAGTGCCTGCACCAGGAAGGAGAAGCACGGGGAGGCTGTTTGTTTTGGGCAGGGAACGCTCAACAAGGGTGGGCTGTGTGTTCGTCTTTTGACCTGCTGGGTTCATTGGAGCCTTCTCTCTCGGTTTGGGTTTTCTTTTCAGTTTGGGCCAGGGCTGGCTTCAGAGAGTTAAAGCCAGTAAAAATGCTGGGTTCTGTCCCTTGGCATGGACTGCTCACATGGGGTTTTAGAAATGAGGGGTTCGTCTGTCCCTATTTTGCAATCTCCCCTGAGCCTGGGGGGATGCAGGTAGGGCGCCGCAAGCGTGTGGAGTCGTGAGACGCGGGCCTCGCTGCCCTCCTCTGCGGAGTCAAGAAGCAGGATGGCGTCCACTTTAAGATGACTTCTAGCTTTAAACTCTGCGATCCCAGCTTGGAAACCGTCCCTTGAGGACACGCGGCTTAGCTCTCAAGAGCAGCCTCCCCTCTGGACCCACGGGCAAGGGACGCAGCCCCTCTGAGCCTCTCATTTCCACAGTGCAACGGGCCGTGGTGGTGCCGCCCACTGGAGCCCCCCGTGCCCTCGGTGCAGGCCCAGGCCCGTGAGCACCCACCCGGACCAGCACATGGCCCCTCCCGCTCGTCCACCCTGCCGGGAGGGGTCCTCCCTGTGGCCCCAGCTCACATCGACTTC
>JAQZBX010081655.1:0-13644 GCA_029593785.1 Cabassous unicinctus | reverse complement strand
CAATCTGCCTAAAACTTAACTCTGATCACACCATTTATATTTTCAAAGAAACCTTCATCAGTTCCCTGTTACACAGGAGTAATGTCCACATGCCTTAGCTTGGCATCCACGGCCCTCTACATGTTCTATCTTCACCTCCCACATCCCCAGTCACACCCAAGTAGAGGTAGGGATGAGACAAAAGCAGAATGGGGAAAATGTAGGCTCCGGATTCAGATCTGAGCCCAGTCTTTTATGGCTTTGTGATCTTGGCTAACCTATTTAACCTTGATGGGCCTTAGTTTCCTACAAAAAACATTTTTTAAGGATAATCATAGCTCAAAGCATTTGTGTGAGGAATTAAAGGAGTAATTTGTATATAAAGTACAAAGCATATAATAAGTGCTAGATAAATGGTAGCTATTTTTTACTCTGCAGAAGCACATTGAACAAGTTACCTATTCCTGAAATACCCCTGAGTCTTTTCTCAGGCCCAACAGTAGCCAAATGTTTTTGCACAAGAAATATGTTATGCCAAGGAATAAGAAGAGGACTTGCCAAAATGAAGAGTGGGGATGCTGGAGCATCCACACAAGGTAAGCTGCCTACTGTTAGAAGGAAACAATCAACAGAGCTCATAGAGGGCCTGTGTGGGACACTAGTATGAGAGCAGGTCCGAAAATTCAGAGTGGCCTGGAAGGGTCCAGGAGTTTTAGCATCTGATTTTCCTGAGCATCAGAACAAGCACGGGCCTGCCTTTCCTCAGCTGATGAGGACGCAGCCCCCATTTCCTCATGCAGATGTATTGCCTGTGTTTCTTTAATTAAAAAAGACTCTTTTCCAAATGCTATGTCCAGCACAGAGGAGTGGCTGGTGGTGGGCAACTCAGCTTGAGGTTTAAATTTGAATTCTTTTTGCCATGGCTTGTATAGCTATTGTACCTCATTGCCTATGTGTGTTATTATAAGGGACTCAAGGAAATAGCGTCAAGAGACCTACTTCATGAGTACGTTTATTATTATCTCTGCTGTTCAAGCCGCACAAAATAAATGTCTGGCATTTCCAGAAATTGCTATTGATTCAGCAGCAGATTTTACAAGGCCAATCAATAACAGTTTCCTCCCCACTCACCCCCTCCTCCACTGTATATTTATTTGTGATCAAGCTTCTGTTCCTCCTGTGCTTTCTAGTGCTTGTAATTGGTCCTAAATAAATGGATGATTTCATCTTTTTCCAGGAAAAAAAAAAACTGCTATTAAAAATATCTCCCTCCCCCATCCAAAAACAAAGCCGTGTGTGTGTGTATGTCTGTGCGTGTGTGTGTGTGTGTGTTTGAGAGAGAGAGAGAGACTAAATTCAAGCATGTCTGCCAGTGTGCCCATAAGCCACAATTTGTAGTCTCTTTTCCCAGTGTCATAGTAGAGTAGGAGATTAGGGGCCTAGAAAACCACATAGACCCTTCCAGTCATGAACTCTTCCATCAATATGCTTTTATATCTTTGAGTGTCACCAATTGTATAACAAGAATTCTAAGCAGGATAGAGCTTCAAAGTGTACCAGCCTAACCCTTTCATCATCTAGATTAAACATGGAAGCTCAAAAAGGAAAAGGGAGTCTAAACTCAGGTCTCTTGCCTCCCCACCCAAGACTTTCCCTTGCTTCCCTAAGGCACTCACCACAGAATCTGACCACATGCCTTTCACCAGGGAGAACAGGCCCTCATAGACATTTGTTGTGAGGAAATTCACCATGACAGACAGTGGTGATACAGGAGTCCTGGCATGCGTTCCTTCCCCATGGCAACTCAGGGCAGCCCTGCACTCCTTCAGGTCAAATGGCAAGTCATCCTCCCCCAGGCCTTTGGGTTAGAACAGGTGTTGCTTCCTCACCTCTTAGGGTCTATTGCTTGGCGGTCCTACCACCACCTCATCTCACTGATAAGACGTGGCTTTGAGCTACAGCCACAGCAGAGCATTGCTGGCAGGCAAACGGGTTATGGGAGCACTCCCATTAGCCATGTCCAGCCCAAGTTGCTGGTCAGAATCCTGTGAGAACAGCTTCCTGCTCTCCTCCACAGTGAGTATTCAGGAAGCCCAGCACTAAGGAATCCAGAGATGAAAATCAGAAAAATGTTAGAACTAGATTGGAAATCACCTTTGATAACCTTACCTCAAATAAACATAACATCAGGAAAGGTATAGATGCAATTGAACATACATACATGCAACATCCCGGAGAGAATAAACTTTTTGAAACTGTGGAGAAAGTAAAATAACCACCAAAACTACATAAAATCAGTGTCTATGAAGTAAAATCTAAGTCATGGTACACTTTGTTCTATGGTGGTAGAACGGCCACCTATTTCTTATCAAGGTAGAATATAAAAAATAAAGAAACCCATGAGCATCTTGGCAAAAACAAAGCTATCAGTTCCCAAGACCAGTTTCACTTACCTCTTCCTGGGCACCCAGGGGGACTGTATTTCTCATGCTTCTTTGCAGCTAGAATGGACCTTGCCATTAGTTCTGACCCACGGACTACAAGCAGAAGTAACATAAATAGAAGGTTAGAAAACTGGATATTAGTGTTCCATGCTCTTTCTTCCCCTGCCATGGAGACCCTAGAAATCCTATTTTGAGATAGTAGAAGTACAAAACTAAAGTAGACTGGAACCTTAAGTCACTGCTTGGGAAGGGACTGCCTTAGAGAGCCATTTGGCCCTCAATGGACTTTGTGTGAGGAAGAAATAGATGTTTATGAGATTTGAGAAGAATAATCTAACCTGACACTTTGGCCTAACTCAGCTGTGACGGCTCTTTACCCTTACAATCTATTTCACTAACATATTATTCAAAAACAAACAATTTGAAAAATATTAACTTGGAATTTCCCTTGTTTCTTGTTTGCTTAAGATAAAATCTGTTGGTAGAGCAACCCACCACAAATATAGCTAAGTGATGCCCTGAAAACCCAGATGCTGGGCCCCACTATGAAGGAAATACCTCTTCAGCACTCCTGACTGGTCCTCCAGTGGTAGTTTGGGTCTTTAGAGGAAAAAGGGTGTTTCCTACCTTACAAGGCAGTCATTCTTGGCACAACTCTGATTGTTAAAAATTTCTTCTTTAAGAGCAGTTAAAATCATAGTCCCTTTGACTTCTTGGTTCTACCCCCTAGAGCTCTGGAATAACAAAGAACAAGTCCATACCTCTCCTAAACAGGCTGGTGTTTTAATCAAAAGAGATTTCTTTCCAGAAGCCTCATTAATCAAACTATCACTAATAAGTCAAATCCCAACAGAATGTAGACCAAAGCATTGTCCCAATTATTTTGTTGTGTTGGGATTTTATTATACCAAAGAAAATATTTCAAATAAATGGAATTTCACCTGGGGCCTACCATTCTTTCAGTGATAGAAAGATTTTCATCATGGCAATATTTGTTTCATTGGAATTTAACTTGTCTATCGTTCTGCTGAAGGCCCCAGTAGGAATGTGAGAAATAGCTTTCTATCACTATAAGCTCAGAAAAAAAATGTCAGCGAAACACAGGCAAATAGATTATGATTGCTATGATTGCATCTATAGCTCTTTTCGCAAGCTAATGGGTTGCCTAACCTATTCATGACTGCTGTCCCCCACAGAGTCTTGTAAGCAGATTGCCAAGGAGTTTGTTGAATTTGGCGAATTGATACACTGGGCTTGTTTGAATTCCCATTTCCATGAATTATGGTTAGGTACTTTAACAATACATGAATGTGCTAAGAACACCTAATAGGGGATTAGTTATGTAAATAAGTGAGTCAGTTGAAAAATCAATATTAACACAAGCAAAACTCTAATTTCTTCTTACTAGTGGATTCCCTTCATGTTTTAGGTGGAAAAATTTAAATGTTTACAAACATCTAAGGTTTCTGAGTCCTGTCATTCACATTTGATCATTGATTATATACAATTTTACTTGAAGGACTAAAAGAACCAAACTAATATCAGTGTTTTAAAACAAAACATGGAAAAATTTAACCTTATTAGGAAAGTTTTTTTTTGTTTTTTTTTTTTACATTTCTAATTAGAATATCTGGTATTGGCATAGCTGGGGACTGGGGGAAACACTTTTATATACTCCTTGTGGGAGCATAAATTGAGACAATCTTTCTGAAGGGCAATTTGGCAAATATATCAAAAGCCTTTAAAGACTGCACACCTTTTGTCCCTGACCCAACAATTTCAACTCTAGGAATTTATTCTAAGGAAATAATACTGGGTGTGTACGCAAAGATGTCTCTTGTGACATTATTTATAAAAACAGTAAATGGGAAAACACAAATAGCCAACAAATGGGAATTGTTTTTTTTTTTTTAAAAACGTGATACAGCCATATATACATGTTATATTATACAAGCCTTAAAATTGTGTTATTTAAGAAGAATAAATCTTATATGAAGAATTACCAATATGAAAAAAACTGTTCACAACATACTGTTAAGTCAAAAAAGTAAGCTTCAAGAGGCTATTTTTGGATATCAATTTTGCTAACACATATAAACAAACATTGAATTAAAAACCTATCAAAAGTTAAGTGCTTATCTCTGATGGTTGGGATTACGGGTGCTTTTTTACTTTCTTCTTTAAGTCTCTTGAACTTTTCCATATGTGCTAGAGTGAACATATAATCTATTTGATGTACAAAATATTATAATGAGATTAATCTTATATGTAAAAGATTCTAATTTTTCAGGATGCTGTTGTTACTAAGAAATCCAACATCTCCTGGCTTAATTCATAAAATGCTAAGTGAACCAAATCTTTCTTTGGCATTTCTAACTAGTACAGAGCCAAACTTAATCCATCTTTTAAAGCAAGTCTGAAAATCAATGGACAATTCCATAAAGAGCCAAAACATCCAATTCAGTCCCACTTAAATAAAGACATTTATGGAATTTTAAAGCTGGGAAGAGAATATTCATATCACCATCCAAAAGCATTAGATGTGGAGTCAGAACACCTGGGATCAAATTTTAACTCTGACATTAGCTAGATCATGACCTTGAGCAAGTCTCTTCGCCTTTACATGGGGTTCCAAGACCAGAACTATATAAATATAGACATTTTTTTAAAATAATGGATATGAAAGATTAATGTGTATCTACCTAAAATACCACCAAGTAAGTCACACAGATATATTGTGTAGCTTTGAGCCATCGCTAGTCTAGAATCTCAATAACTAACAACCAGTTTTGGTTGGAATGTCACAAAAGAAGTGAACTGGTTTTCTTTTCTTTTCTTTTCTTTTCCTGTCTTTTCTTTTCTTTCCTTTTTTTTGGGGGGGGGGAGCAGGGCTTGTTTGTTTGATGTGTGTGAAAAAACATGCAATGATGCACAATGAGTGTAAGTCATAAATGCACAGCTTAGCAAATTAATTTAAAGTGAACCTCTGTGTAAGCTACACCCAGATGAAGAAACGGAAAATGGCCAGCACCCCAGAAGGCTCTATGGATCCCTTCCCATTCACACCTCCTTCCCTTCCCACAGTCACCACTGTCCTGACATTTTTATGATCATTTCCTTGATTTGCTTTATAGTTTTACTACCTAAGAATGAACCTCTGAGCAATATAGTTTACTTTTGTTTCTTTCTAAACATTATATAAATGGAATAATGCAGAAAAAAATGACGATCATGGTAACAGATGTAAAAAACATTTTGTAAAGTATAAAGTATACATGAGTGAGTAGCATTGCTATCACTAATCCTACTATGTGGGATGATAATGGGCATTTTGAGTTTCAACCCTCCAAAGCAGGTGGCTGGACTCACAGTTTTGGCATTGGGTCATTTCCCACTCAGCTCTAGGTCTCCTCACCCCTCCAGATGATCAGCACAAGCTCATGTTCAGTGGCCCATTGAAGCTGTGTGTTTGTGACTTCTTGTGCCACCTGGATGGAAAAATACTCACCTGAAGCTGAGGGGGTCTGTAAATACCAGCTTTGTTCATAAACTAGCAGGCCTCCCTCTGTTGAGTGAGTTCCCCAGCTATTATCAAGGCTGTAAGGTCACATCTGGTTAATTGTTGGCTAGAAATCAATACACAGGGAGAGATGGTTTCTGATAAGAGTTTATAATAAGCAAGTTCAAGTTCAAGAGACTGGCTGTCTTTTTGCTCTTATATGCTGGAAAGAAGGTGCTGATCCCCTTTCCTGTTGCAAAAAAGCATAACCCCACCCATGTTGCTACCTAAATCAAGAATTACTTAATATATTTGTATAGGTCCCCTTTCTTTCTTCAGCCAATTCATTGTGTCCTTGAATTCAGCTGTTCAAACTCCACCTATAATTTTTTTTAATCAATCCGAAGGAAATGCATCAATCTATTCTGTGGTGTCACAAGGTCTCCAGGTTATGGTTTACCCTTTGTCCTAGTTCTGGAACAATCTCACTATTCTTTGATGGTGGCGGCTACCTTGTGAACTGATCCATGGGGCTCCCAGTGCCCGAGGCTCAGTATCACTGTGGGTTTCCCAGCTGGCATTTGGCCAACGCCATTCCTCCTGTGCAACCACCCATGCATGTGTACATGAGCACATGTGTGTGTGAATGAGTGGGTGTGTTCAAGCGTGTGTAGCCATATTGTCTGCTCGTTCCACAAGTAGATAGCATTACCATGGACTATAGGAATGCCTTTCATGTAGTAAATGTTGGGTGAATAAGTTAACAAATGAGCAATGCTCCACCTGTCTCCTTGCCCCAACATTCCTCCTCTTCTCAATACTGAGGCCACTTGCATTCCACCTTCAGGCTCATGCTTAGGCCCAATTCAGGTCTTAGTCAAGTAGAATTTCAAGGACCTTAGTCCAGATTCTCAAAAAGCTTTGGATTTAGTATACCTGGCCAGACTACCTATAGTGATGCTGAGTCCATATTTGGATCACTGCCTTTTTCTTCTCCTTTAGTCCTCCCTTATTTCCCAGATAGAGCACTTGCTACCAGGCCCTGTCTTGGACCCCTTGCTAATTATTTCCACTCTCACTATAGACTGGATCATCCACCCCCTTCTGAAACTCAGTGGCTGAGGCCTTGCTTCCTGACTTCCCATGATGCTCAGCCTCTGCTTGAATCAGCACATGGCATTGGCTTAAAACTGGTACTCACTGGTACTCACTGGTACTCCCTGGTACTCACTGATCCTGTCCAATGGCCACATCTCATCATGTTCTCCACATGCCAGGTCTACCCACCACCAGTTGGGTCTCACCCACTAGCAGTTAGGTCTGTTCCCAGTTCATCATGAACTTTAATCTCCAGTTCTACCTTTCTCCTGATCTTCCCTAACTCCTGACTTGCCTACTGTCTTAGTTTGCCAAAGGCTGCCAATGCAAAATTACCAAAACTGGGTTGGTTTTTATAAAGGGGATTTGTTTGGGGTGAAAGCTTATAATTCTGAGGCTGCATTTCTCACCAGAGGTCAGCTGATAGCAGGTCCTGGAGTCCTGTCACATGGTGAGGCAAGATGGCAAGACTGCCAGTCTCTCTCTACTTTCTCCTGCAGCTCAGCTGGGTGATCAGCCATCCCTCCCTGGGCCTTGTATCCTTGAGCCTCTCAGGGCTTCTCTGTAGCTGTAGGCAAACCTGGAGTCCTCCCTCTCACATGGCTGGGTCAAAACGGCAGAGCTCCCTTTTTGTGTGTGTCTCTTCTCTCTGTGCCTTTGTTTATATAAGGCTCAGCAAGAGGGTGGAGACACAACCTGAGTCATGCCTCACCTACATAATCCAATCAAAGCAATCTAATCAAGTGATCTAATCAAGGTTCCTTACCTGAATGTAATGCAATCAAAGGGTCTCACACCCACAGGAATGGATTAGTTAAAAAAGAGTCTTTTCTGGGAGTCACCAAATTCCAACAGTCACAACTACTAAGCCACCCTTCAGTTTTTAAATTTAAGGTAAATTTTAAAAGTTAGAAACTTTCAAAATAAATAAACAAACAATAAAAACAAAAAACCAGCTATAATCTAACTATCTGAACTTTAATCTCCAGTTCTACCCTTCTAAGTGCAAATTTGAGCTAAATCCAAGTGCAAATAGAGATACATATCATGTTCATGGATTGGAAGACTCAATATAGTTAAGAGTCTTTACTATAGGTCAATTATTTACAAATTGACCTATAGAATTAATGAAAATCCAATACAAATTCCAGCAAGACTTTTTTGTAGATATGGATAAGTTGATTCTAAAATTTATATGGGAAGACAAAAAAGCAAGAATAGCTAAAACAAATATGAAAAAACAACAGCAAAGTTGGAGGATTCACACTATCTGATTTCAAGATTTACTATAAAGCTGCAATAATCAAGGCAGCATGGTATTGGTAAAAGGACAGACACATAGATCATTAGAACAAAGTAGAGAGTAAGAAATAGACCTACACAAATATGGTGAATTGACTTTTTACAGAGGGTCAAAAGCAATCAAATCTTTTTTCCAAAAAGTATCACTGAAACAATTTGCCATCTAAATGCAGAAATATCAACCTGAACCTCAGACTTTATAGGAAAAAACTTAACTCAAAATGGATCACAGATCTAAATATAAAATGTAAAAGTATAACCTTCTAGAAAAAAAAATAGGAGAAAATCTTTATTACCTAAAGTTAGGATCAGATTTCTTAGATAAGAGTAAAAGCACAATCAATGAAAGAAAATTTGATAAAGTAGATTTTATTAAAATTAAAAACCTTTTTTCTATGAAAGATACTATTAAGAGAATGAAAATATAAGGTACAGACATGGGGAAAATAGTTGCAAAATCATGTCTGAAAAAGAACTTGTACCTAGAGTACATAAAGAACTTTCAAAACTCAATAGTAAGAAAAAGACAATCTAATTTTTAGAATGGGCAAGAGACTTGAATAGACATTTCTTCATAGAGAATATACAGATGGTAAATAAGCACATAAGGAGATGCTCAACATCATTAACTATTAGGACATGCAAATTAAAATCACAGTAAGACACCATTACACATCTATTGAAAGGGCTAAATTACAAAAAATACTGACCATACCAAGTGTTGAGAAGGATGCAGACCAAGTGGAACTCTCATACATTAATGCTGGGAAAACAAAAAGCTACAGCCCCTCTGAAATATATTTTGGTAGGTTCTTATAAAGTTAAACATTCATTTATCATTTGACCCAGTGTTTCAGTCTGCTAGGCTGCTGAAAGCAATATACCAGAAAAAGGTTGGCTTTTAACAATGGGATACTTTCTTTCTGAACTCTGGCTGCTGGTGATCCTGACTCCTCTGTCACATGGCAAGGCACATGGCAGTGTCTGCAGGTCCCTTCCTCTTTTTCTGGGTTTCGTTGCTCCCAGCTTCTTACTTCTGTGGCTTTCTCTCTGTGTCTAAATTTCATTCTCTTATAAAGAACTCCAGTAAGAGGATTAAGACCCACCCTGAATGAGGTGGGTCACATCTTAACTTAAGATCCTATTCACCAAAATATCCTGTTTACAATGGGTCCATACCCACAGGAATGGGTTAACTTTAAAAACTTACATTTCTGAGGTTCTTACAGCTTCAGACAATCACACCCAGCAATCCCAAACTTTAGAATTACTTAAGTATTCATGCAACATTCATTAATTCAGCACCTAGAGCTGTGATCCCCAATTATTTTTGACCAACCACATCAATAGAAGTTTAAGCATTCACCCTAATACATTTATTTATACTTTATATACACATACTCTTACCAATCTATACCAATAAAGAATAATAAAACTTAATTTCTTTCTTACTTGGAGTTAAAAGTAAGATAAAAACATTTTCTAACATTTTCTTCTCACTCTCCGAAAGGTTTTCCTTTATACTCCCAAGTTATACACATTTTGCAGACCACTGTCATAAGGAGCTCGGAAACCCTGGGTTCTGCACCACGCAAAATGAAGAATATGGCTATGAATAACCCAGTTGTTACTCATAAGATTTTACAGACAGTTGGGACCATAAGCCATGAAAACTTCACAGATACCAGAGCGTCACTGGAAAGCAAGGGAAGGTGTAATTACTTCCTATTGGGAAGAAAAGAGAAGCTTCAGGGAAAAGGGGGCCGTGAAGCAGGTATTGAAGTGTGAAAAAGAGCTGTGGTGTTCTATAAACTGAGGACACCCCTCTTTGCCAGTGTTCTCCTCCAACCCCAGCCACGTTACAGGATGGCGGGGTCAGGGGAGGGGTGTTGAAAGGGAAAGAGTCTGTACACCTGCCATGCATGGCTGTTGGTGGGTTTTTCTTTGTGTCATTTTTTTTCCTGTTTGTTTAATGTAGATTTTTTTCCCTCCTGCTTTCAGGGCACAGTGGCATGCATTTCATTTTTGGCAAGGGACAGTATGAGGGGGCTATGTGGAGGGAAGAAGCCTTTGGGCAGAGGTGGTCAAACTTTAGCAGGTTGATGTCTGATGATGCTTCATTATCTTCTTTCATGTTTATACGATCTGAAGAGAAACCAGAGTATTCTTTTTTATGTTTAAATATAAGAATCACAACCTCCAGAGTAGAAACAAGAACAGGTGATCACTCAAGACCTTTTTCACTCCACTGTCTCTGAGAGGCCCAGAGAAAATCAAACACAAAATGCACGTTAATACCAGACACATGGTTGGGAGGTGGTTTTATATAGCAATGTAGATCTGAGAAGAGGTAGCAATTTAATATTTAGCATAGGAAAAACTGTGAGAGTATCTATGATGGGAGGTGTCTGAAGAGAGAACACCAATATTTGACAAGCAGAGTGCCAAAAAGTAAACCAAAAAAAATTATAATAAAAAGATAGTGGGAAAACCATAGATTTAGAAGTTTCAAAGAGGAAGGAAGCAGTAAACTATGTTAAATGGCATAAAGTAAGAGCTGAAAATATTTATGGACCTTTGCAGTTGGATGATGCAGTGGCTTGGAGCTATGTACCCCAAGAAAAACATGTTCTTAAGCTTAATCCTTTCCTGTAAGTGTGGACCCACTGTAAATAAGATCTCTGAAAGATGCTACTTCAGTTAAGGTGTGGCCTAACTGAATCAGGTTGGGCTTTAATCTGGATTACTAGAGTCCTTTATAAGCAGAGTGAAAGTCAAACAGAGAAAAGCCACAGGAAGGAGCTAGAAGTCAACAGAAACCAGAGAAGCCAGGAGAGGACACCATGTACACTGCCATGTAACAGAAGAGCCAAGGACCAAGGATCACCAGTAGCCAGCCCCAGAACACTATGGTCTTTTAGAAGAAAGCATTGTCTTGATGATGCCATGATTTTGGACTTCTAACCTGAAAACCGTGAGCCAATAAATTCCCATTGTTTAAGCCAACCCATTGCATGGTACTTGACTAAGCAGCCAGGAAACTAAAACAGATGGTCCTTCATGATCTTAATGGGAACAGTTTCCATTGTGGTTAAGTTATGAATTGGTATTAAGGGAGTAGAGTTAAAAAGAAGACAACCTGGGAAGCGGGTGTGGCTAAGTGGATAGAGCCCCTGTTTACCATATGGGAGGCCCCGGGTTCGCTTCCCGAGGTCTCCTTGTGAGGGCAGGCCGGCTTGCGCGGCGCCGTGGGCTGATGCGGCAAGACCTCACAGCAAGGGGGAGATAAGCAGACACAGAGAAGACACGCAGCGAATGGACACGGCAGCACAAGCAGCAAGGGGGGGATAAATAAATAAAATAAATAAATCTTTAAAAAAAAGAAGACAACCTTACCAAAGCCTGAATTAAAAGATAAGAAGAAAGATAGGGCAGTAGCTTGAGGGCATAGGCTTATTACGTTATTATGAAAGAAATTTGAGCATGTCTTCTAAAAGAAAAAAATTAGTAGATAACTATATTGAAGAAATAAGAGATACAAGAGAAAGAGGGACTCCAGCAACATAGAAAAAAATATTACACCATAACCAAGTGAGATTTAACCCAGAAATGTAAGGTTGGTTCAACAAACAAAATACACCATATTAATAGAATAAAAAACAAAGCCAGATGATCATCTCAATAGATACAAAAGAAGCATTTGACAAAATCCAAACCCCTTTCATGATATAGAAAATCTCTCAAAAAACTAGGGAAAAAAGGAATTTCTTCAACCTAATAAAAGGTATTTACGAAAACCCACAGCTAACATACTTAATGGTGAAAGACTGAAAGATTTCCCCCTAAGACCAGGAACAAGACAAGGATTCTGCTCTCATCACATCTACATTCAGCATAGTATTGGACAGTCTATCCTGGGCAGTTAGTCAAGAAAAAGAAATAAGCAGCATTCAGATTGAAAAGAAAGAATAAAACTTTCTCTATTCACAGATGACATGATCTTATATATAGGAAATCCTAAAGAATCCATAAAACACTATTAAAACGAATAACAAGCCCAGCAAGGCTGCAGGATACAAGATGAATATACAAAACTAATTTTATTCCTATACACTAGCAATGAAAAATCCAAAAATGAAATTAAGAAAACAATTCCATTTACAATAACATCAAAAAAAGCTTAGGAAACAATTAACCAAAGAAGTGTAAGACTTGTACACTGAAAACCACAGAACTTGTTGAAAGAAAATAAAGAAGATCTAAATAAAGGGAAAGACACCCCACAATCATGTTCTTAAGATGGTTATACTCCCCAAACCAATCTAGAGATTCAACACAATCCCTATCGAAATCTCAGCTAGCATTTTTGCAGAAAATGACAGTTGATACCAAAATTCATATGGAAATGCAAGAGACCTAAAATAGCCAAAACAATCTTGAAAATGAACAAAGTTGGAGAACTTACACTTCCTGATTTCAAAATTTACTACAAAGCCATAAAGCCAAAGTAATCAAGTCCTGGCATGAGCCTAGACAAGTAACTCAATGGAACAGAATTGAGAGTCCAGAAATAAACACTTATATTTATGGTTAATTGATTTTTGACAAGGGTGCCAGGATAATTCAATGGGTAATTAATATTATTAGTATAATATAATATATACAATATAATATAGTAATATAATAATATAATTAGTATGATTTTTTTAACAGAAAGCTTAAAACTAGATTGTTGTCATTTTGGATTAAGCAATCATTTCTGAGGTAGTACACCAAAAGCACAAGTAACAACAACTTAAAAAAACAGATAAATTGAATTTCATCAAAATTCAAAATATTTTTGCTTCAAAAGAAACCATTAAGAAAATGAAAATATAATCCATTGCATGGGGGAAAATATTTGCAAGTCATATATGTGATGTGGGGCTAGCATTCAGAATATATAAATAGCTTTTACAAATAAAAAGGCAAATAATCCAAATTAAAAATAGGCAGAGGATCTGAATAGACATTTCTCCAAAGAAGACACAAATGGCCAATAAGCATGTGAAAAGATGGTCAACATCATTAGTCATTAGGGAAATCCAAATCAAAACTGTAATGAGATACCACTTCATACACACTAGTATGGCAATTAAGTTTTTAAAAAGACAGACAGTAACAAGAGTTGACAAATCTGAGGAGAAATTGGAAGCTTCATACATTGCTGGTGGGAATAAAAAATGGTGTAGTGACTTTGGAAAACAGTTTGGCATTCCTCAAAATGTTAAACATAGAGTCACCATATGATCCAGCAATTCTGCCCCTACATTTATGCTCAAG
>JAQZBX010081654.1:0-13643 GCA_029593785.1 Cabassous unicinctus | reverse complement strand
TGCTTTCAATTCTTCTGGGTAGATACCCAGTAGAGGAATTGCTGGATCATATGGAAGATGTATTGTTAGTTTTCTGAGGAATCTCCAAACTGTCCTCCACAGTGGCTGAACCATCCCACAATCCCACCAGCAGTGGATGAGTGTTCCTATTCCTCCACATCCTCTCCAACACTTATATTCTACTGTTTTTTAGTAGCTGCCATTCTGATGGGTGTAAGATGTTATCTCATTGTGGTTTTGATTTTCATTTCCCTAATAGCCAGGGATGTCGAGCATTTTTTCATGTGCTTTTTAGCCATTTGTATTTCTTCCTTGGAGAAGTGTCTTTTCAGGTCACTTGCCCATTTTTTAAATGGGTTGTTTGTCTTTTTATTGTCAACGTGTAGGATTTCTTTATATATGCAGGATATTAGGCTCTTATCTGATATATGTTTACCAAATAGTTTCTCCCATTGTGTAGGCTCCCTTTTTGTTTTCTTAATACCATCCTTTGAGGTGCAGAAGTTTTTAATTTTGAGGAGATCTCATTTATGTATTTTTTCTCTTGCTGCTTGTGCTTTGGCTGTGAAGTTCATGAAACCATTTCTTTTACAAGGTCCTGTAGATGCTTCCCTACATTATCTTCAAGGGTCTTTATGGTTTTGGCTCTTATATTTAGTTCTTTGATCCATCTGGAATTGATTTTTGTATAAGGTGTAAGGTGGTATCTTTTCTCGTTCTTTTGGATATGGATATCCAGTTCTCCAAGCACCATTTGTTAAAGAGGCTATTCTCTCCCAACTGAGTGGGCTTGGTGGCCTTGTCAAATATTAGATGATGGTATATGTGAGGATCTATATCAGAATTCTCAATTTGGTTCCATTGGTCAGTAGGTCTATCCTTTTGTCAATAAAAGGCAGTTTTGATCACTGTAGCTTTGTAGTATCTTTTAAAGTCAGGTTCTGTGATACCTCCAATTTTCTTTTTCTTTTTCAATATGTCTTTGGCAATTTGGGGCCTCTTACCTCTCCAAATATATTTTGTGGTTAGTTTTTCCATTTCCTTAAAAAATATAGTGTTGATTTTTGTTGGGATTGTATTGAATCTGTAGATTAGTTTGGGTAAGATAGATATCTTGATGATGTTTAGTCTTCCTATCCATGAACAGGGAATATTTTTCCATTTATTTAAGTCTTCTTTGATTTTCTTTAACAGTGTTGTGTAGTTTTCTATATATAAGTCCTTTACATCTTTAGTTAAATTTATTCGTAGGTATTTGATTCTTTTAGTTACTATTTTAAATGGTATTTTTTCTTGATTTCCTCCTCAGATTGCTTGTTATTTTTGTACAGAAATGCTACTGATTTTTGAGCATTGATCTTGTAGCCTGCAACGTTACTGAAGTCATTTATAAGTTCTAGAAGCTTTGTTGTAGATTTCTCAGGGCTTTCTATGTATAGGATCATGTCGTCTGTGAATAATGACATTTTCACTTCTTCCTTTCCAATCTGGATGCCTTTTATGTCTTTTTCTTTCCTCAGTGCTTGGGCAAATACTTCTAAGACAATGTTAAATAGGAGTCGTGATAGAGGGCATCCTTGTCTTGTTCCCGATCTTAGAGGGAAGGCTTTTAGGATTTCACCATTGAAAATGATGTTGGCTTTGGGTTTTTCCTATATACCCTTTATCATGTTCAGAAAGTTTCCTTCTATTCCTATCTTTTGTAGTATTTTCATCAGGAAAGAGTGCTGTATTTTGTCGGATGCTTTTTCTGCATTTATAGAGATGATCATGTGATTCTTTTCTTTCAATCTGGATATGTGGTGTATTACATTTATTGATTTTCTTATATTGAATCATCCTTGCATACCTGGGATGATACCCACTTGGTCATGGTGTATAATCCTTTTGATATGTTGTTGAATGTGATTAGCAAGTATTTTGTTCAGGATTTTAGCATCTAGGTTCATTAGAGAAATAGTCTGTAATTTTCCTTTCTTGTGGTATCTTTGTTTGGTTTTAGTATTAGGGTAATGTTAGCATCGTAGAATGAGTCAGGCAATATTCCTTCTACTTCTATTTTTTGGGAGAGCTTAAGCAGAATTGGTGTTAGCTCTTTCCGGAATGTTTGGTAGAATTCAGCTGTGAAGCCCTCTGGTCCTGGGGTCTTCTTAGTTGGGAGGTTTTTGATGACTGAGTATATCTTTTTACTTGTAATTGGACTGTTGAGTTCATCAATTTCTTCTTTCTGCAATGTAGGCTGTTTGTGAGTTTCTAGAAATTTGTCCATTCCCTCTAAATTGTCATTCTTGCTGGCATATAATTTTTCAAAGTATCCTCTTATGATACTCTTTATTTCTGTGGGGTCAGTAGTGATATCCCCTTGCTCATTTCTTACTTTGTGTATTTGAATCTTTTCTCTCTTTTTCCTTATTAGTCTGGCTAAGTGTTTGTCAATTTTATTGATATTCTCGTAGAACCAGCTTTAGGTTTTGTTTATTGTTTCTAGTGCTTTCTTATTCTCTATTTTATTTAGTTCTGGTCAAATCTTTCTTATTTCCTTCTTTCTACCTCCTTTAGGTTTAATTTGTTGTTGTTTTTCCAATTCCTCTAAGTGTGCAATTAGGTCTTCAATTTTAGCTCCTTCTTCCTTTTTAATATATGAATTTATGGCTATGAACTTCCCTCTCAGGACTGCTTTCGCTGCATCCCATAGATTTTGGTATGTTGTGCTGTCATTTTCATTAGTTTCAAGGTAGTTGCTGATTTCTTTTGAGATTTCCTCCTTGACCCACTGTTTGTCTAAGAGTGTGTTGTTTAACTTGCATTTCCTTGTGCCTAACCTATTTCTCTGGCCCTTAGTGATTTCCAATTTCATTCCGTTGTGGTCTGAGAAATTACTTTGTATAATCTCCATCTTTCTGGATTCACTGAGAGTTGTTCTGAGGCCTAGCATCTGGTCTATCTTGGAGTTTGTTCCATGTGCACTTGAGAAGAATGTAAATCCTGCTGTATTTGGGTGTAGTGTTCTGTATATGTCTATTAAGTCCAGGTCCTCTAATGTATTGTTGAGAGCCTTTGTTGTTTTAGTGATTCTCTGTCTAGATGTTCTGTCTAATGATGATAATGGTGTGTTAAAGTCCCCTGTTATAATTGTAGAGGCATTTATTTCTCCACTTAGTTTTTCCAGGGTTTGCTTCATGTATTTTGAGCCACCCTGATTAGGTGCATATATGTTTATGATTGTTCTTTCTTCTTGAGAAATTGCCGCTTTTACTAATATATAGTGTCCATCATTGTCTCTTACGATAGTTTTGCATTTAAAGTCTATTTTGTCTGATATTAGAATAGCTACTCCTGCCTATTTTTGGCTATTGTTAGCTTGTAAAATGGTTTTCCAGCCATTCACTTTAAGCCACCTTGAATCCCTGGGTCGAAGGTGGGTTTCTTGTAGACAGCATATAGATAGATCATATTTCCTTATCCATTTTGCCAATCTGTGTGTCTTGATAGGTGAATTTAGTCCATTAGCATTCAGTGTTATTACTCGTATCAAATTTCTTACTTCAGCCATATTTCTTTGGGTTAATATATCTCACATGTTGTTTTGTTTTTGTTTTTTGTCTTGTTAGTTGCTTTTAAACTCTCCTCCAACTCTCTTTCCCTTGTTTTTTCCTTTCAACTTGTAGAACTTCCTTTAGTGTTTCTTGAAGTGCAGGTTTCTTATTGACATACTCTCTTAATTTCTGTTTATCTGTGACTATTTTAAACTCTCCATCAATTTTGAATGCCTGTTTTGCTGCATAGAGAATTTTTGGCTGGAAGCTTTTATCTTTTAGTATTTTGACTATGTCATTCCACTGTCTTTTTGCCTCCATGGTTTCAGCTGAGGAATCAGCATTTAATCTTATTGTGCTTCCCTTGTATGTGATGGTTCTTTTTTCTCTTGCTGCCTTGAGTATTTTCTCTTTGTCTTGAGCATTGGACATTTTGACAAGTATATATCTTGGAGATGGCCTGTTGGGATTTATACTGTTTGCGGTGCACTTTGCTTCCTGGATCTGCACATCCATCTCTCTCAATAGGGTTGGGTAGTTTTCAGCCATTATTTCCTTCAACACTTCTTCTGTTCCCTTTCCCTTCTCTTCTCCTTCTGGGATGCCCATAATGGGTATGTTTGAGCATTTTGTGTTGTCGGTTAATTTCCTGAGTCCCTGCTGGATTTTTTCTTTCTTTTTGTCTATTTATTCTACTATCTGTTTGATTTCAGATGTACTGTCTTTCACATCACTAATTCTTTTTATGCCTGTTCAAATCTGCTGTTATGTGAATCCAGCGAATTTTTGATTTCTTGGATTGTGCCATTGGTCACCATCATATCCATTATCTTTTTGGGAGTGTTTACAATTTCTTCAGTATGATCCCTCAGTGTCTTCTTTATATTGTTAATCTCTTCCTTCATTTCTTTAAGTTGGTCCATTATATTTGTTTGTAAAGCTTTGATTAGTTGTTCAATGTTCTGCTTCACTTCCTGGTTTTTAATTTGTTCATTGGATTGGTCCATGTTTTCCTGTTTCTCAGTGTGGTTTGTAATTTTTTTTGCCCTCTAGTCATCATTTTATCTTGATGGAATTATTGAGTTGATTAACTTCTCTCTCTGCTCTAGAGTTTTATTTAGCTGGTGGTTCTGTGTGTGTGTAAAGTTTTCTCTTTGGTACTTTTTCTTCTTTTTTATTTCCTTGCCTCTTTCTATGTTCCCTTGAAGGCAAAAGATTAGGGCCAGAAGAATTGAAAGTTTTGTGAAATGAAGAGGGATAATAGTAATATTGATATAAGTTAGAAGAGGGGCCAAATAAGACTTAGTGAAATGATTATTCAACTCATGTAGGTAGTGTAGAGTAATAGGAAAGAAAGTGGAGTACCTATAATGGACTGGCAAACCAAACAGAGGAATATGTATATAATGATTTAGAAGGCTAGAATTATGAGGAGGGAGAGAAAGAGTTAAGAAAGGGCTAAAAGGAAAGAGTTAATATTAATAAAGAAAGAAAAAAAGAAAATAGCGGGAATAGAAATTGACACCCTTGAGTTGTGGGCATATGGAAAAATGTGGTATTTAATAGCCACAACAGAAAGCATAAGGCAAAAAGATGAGGGATGGATAAGAAATAGTTTGGAATACACAATCAATATATAGAGAGAATGGGAAATTACTGAAGAAGAAGCACAGCAAAGAAGAGAGAAGCTAAGAGCACCTAATTTAAAAAAAATGAAAGAAAGAGGAAAGGGGGGTGGAAAGAGGAAAGACAAGCAAGAGGTAACAAATAAACAGAGAAAAAGCAAACAACCACACTGGCAAGCAGTCAAACAAAGCTAGGGGGATCAATATTCCCTGGGGTCCCGTGGATCCTCTCAGCCTGCTTCTGTTTATCAAACAATTTCTCCACAGGGTTTTTATATGCAGGTCCTGAAGCAGCTTTTGGCTATTAAACTAAATTTAAAAGAATTTATTTTCATATATTAATGTGACCATTTTATTTATTTATTTTTTTATTTTTGGTGCAATACAGGACCAAAAATAAGTCCTTCTCTAGACCACTCCCCTCACGGAGGGGACCTTACCTGGGCTCACGGAATCTAATCAAGCACTTCCCAATTTCTGGATTCCCCTGGGATGCAAATGTCTGATGTTTGTCAGTGTAGAATGCTAAAATCGGCAAACTCCGCCCTTCTGGATCAGAGCCCCTGTGTCAACGGGCTGCAGGTAAGTGAGATTTACTCGCAGATTCACCTCTCCCCTCAGCCTGGTGCTGTTTCAAGTTGGCTTATCTGTTCCCCAAAGTTATGAGGGGGTCCAGGCAGCCAGATCGACAGCTAAAATATCCCCTCTCTGCTTTCTGTCAGAACTCTCCCTCTCTTGGAGATTGCCCCTCTCCCCAGCTCCTTGGGGCTCGGGGCTTATCCCTGGGCAGCTAGTCAAATCAGCTCCCTCTGCAGATTAGCCCCTCCCCTCCTCTGGGTGCCAATTCACTGGAGCTGTTTTGTTCGTCTAAGTTGCAGGGGACTTCAGGGAGCCAAATCCCCAGAAAATAAAGCTCTCTTACTGGAGCTCCCCCCTCAGGAAACACCCCCTCCCACTGGGCCTGGTCACCCAGTTACCGGATGGGAGTCATGCTTCCAACTGGTTTTTTTTTCCCCATAAGGGTGGGGGTCAGCCGACTGTGTTTACCGCCACAGGCAGGCTTAAAACTTACAAATCTCTATGGTTCAGTCCACACCATCAATCTGCTCAGATAGATGTTTCAAGTTTCTCACTCCACACGCCCACAGCTCAGACCCCCATGCAGGACTCTGTCCACTATCCACCGTGTTCTGGGAGCTCTCCACAGTTGCACTCTTAAGCTGATGCCATCTTGTCCTCCAATTGATACTTTTTTATATTTAAAAATTGCCTGCTTGGTGGAGCTGTTATTTTTCTCTTTCTTCAGTTCACCATTTGCGGAGTCCTCTAACCTTATCCAGTGTATCAGGGGAGGATTTTTCACGATATGGCTTCCGTTGCTGTCCATGATAATCTTGATCAATGCAGAAAAAGCATTTGACAAAATCCAGCATCATTTCTTGGTAAAAAAAAAAAAAACTACCTAGAAAGATAGAAATAGAGGGAAATTTCCTCAACATGATAAAAGGCATATATGAAAACCCCACAGCTAACATTGTACTCAATGGGGAAAAGTTTAAAGTTTTCATTCTTAGATTGGAAATGAGAAAAGGAGACCCATTGTCACCTTTGTTATTCAACATTGGGTTAGAAGGTTTAGCTAGAGCACTTAGGAAAAAAATAAAAAGAATCCAAGTAGGAAAATAGGAAGTAAACCTCAGTCTTAGCAGATGACATGGTCTTATATTTTAAAATTTCTGAAATGTCTATGAAAAAGTTACTTGAGTTAATAAACAAGTTCAGCAAAGTGGCAGGATACAAAATCAACATGCAAAAATCAGTAATGTTTCTGTACACTAGTATTGAACAATCTGAGGAGGAAATCATGAAAAAATTTCCATTTCCAATAGCAATAAAAACTCAAACACCTGGAATCAATATAACCAAAGAAGTACAGGACCTGAATTCAAAAAACTACAAAACAATGCTAAAATAAATCAAAGATGACTTAAGCAAATGGGAAGACATTCTGTGTTCCTGGATTGGGAGATTAAATATCATGAAGATGTGAATCATACCAAAATTTATTTCTAGATTCAATGCAATAGCAATCAAAATAACAAAAGCCTACTTTACAGAAATAGAAAAGACAATTATCAAATTTATTTGGAAGAGAAAGTGCTCCAAAAATAGCGAAAAACTTTCTAAAAATGAGGAGTGAGGTGGGAGGACTTTCACTGCCTGACCTTGAAACATATTACAAAGCTACAGTGTGAAAACAGCATGATATTGGCAAAAAGATAAACACATCAATCAGTGAAAAAGAAATGAGAGTCCAGAAATAAATACTCACCTCTATGGTCAACTGATTTTTGACAAAACCACCAAATCTATGTTAACAGGACAAAACATTCTCTTCAACAAGTGGCATTGGGAACACTAGATATCTGTAACCAAAAGAATGAAAGAGGAGCCCTATCTCACTCCCAATAAAAGAATCAACTCACAATGAACAAATACCTAAGCATAAAAGCCAGAAACATAAAACTACTAGAAGAAAAGGTAGGAAAACCTTTTAAAGATCTTGTGATTAGTGCTGGTTTCTTGGAGCTTACATCCAAAGCACAAGCAATAAAAGAAAAAACAATAAATGGGAACATCTCAAAATTAAACACTTTTGTACCTCAAAGGAATTTGTCAAAGACTGAAAAGACAGATGACTCAATGGGAGCAAGTATTCAGAAATCACATATCCAATAAGTGTTTAATATCCATGATATAAAAAGAGATGCTAAAACTCCACAATAAAAAGGGAAATTATCTGATTTAAAAATGAGCAAAAGTATTGAATAAACATTTGTCCAAAAGAGAAATACAAATGACAAAAACAGATGAAAAAATCTTCAACATCACTAGTGATTGGGGAAATGGAAATCAAAGCTACAATGAGATATCATTTCACACCTATTAGAATGGCCACTATTAAAAAGACAGAGACCTACATGTGTTGGATGTGGAGAGATAGGAACACTTATTCTTTGTTGGTGGAAATGTAGAATGCTACAGCCAGGTCAGCCAGGGATGAGACAAGTGCACCCAGGGCACAATCTGGCTCCTTTTCCTCCACCCCAGGCTGAAGCAGGAATACTGAAGCACAGAGGCTTCTGGGTCTCAGGCTATCCTCTGACCCATCCCCTGGTGACCCCATCCAGAGCCAGGTATATGCATGAAAGAGCAGGGTGTTTGTGGGCACAGGCACAAAGAACTACACTATGTCTCTATTTCATTTCCTAGTCATCCTTTTCTGGCTTTTATATTCTATAGTATAAATTTGGGTATCTCAAGCTTTGTCTCCTCCCAGAGGGATTCCAGCACTTGAACTGGCAAAATAAGTCTCAGTTAGAAGAAAAATAAATATTCTATTTTACCCCATGGCTTCAGGGAAACAGATTTTCTTCTGCCTGATAAAACTGTTCTCATTGATGTCATTTCTAGCAATGGAGTCTTGTGAGTCACCTGGACTTCAAGGTGGTCATTAGAGCCTGTGAATAAAATCTTCAGCCTCCAGCCCACTCTTATTCTCAATGGTCATCTAACCTACTAACTCAAAGCCCTGGTAATAATATGTAAAGTAATCTTGCTTGGGAAAGTAAAATACTTACTTTGTCTTGTGCATGCACAGAGGTGAACCAAACTATGGCTATGTTAGTTATGTTTTTTATTTCAACTGAATTCCAAGGTCTTTCTCATTAAAATGTATAAATGGTAATTTCTGGATAACTGCAGAGATTTGTCCCCATGTAAAAGCACATGTGATTAGGGAGGGGACCCTTGGATGCAATGAACCTGAC
Source organism: Cabassous unicinctus (assembly GCA_029593785.1). Classification (NCBI taxonomy): domain Eukaryota; kingdom Metazoa; phylum Chordata; class Mammalia; order Cingulata; family Chlamyphoridae; genus Cabassous; species Cabassous unicinctus. Next base: position 4,652 of record JAQZBX010081654.1, on the reverse strand, counting down.
TGTGATGCTCAACATCCCTGGAGGAGTGGCCCTGCTCATCAGACCTTCAGTGGGAACAGAAGCTGCGATGTTGGCACAGAAGTTGACAAGGAGCTTGGACTCCCCTAGGGAGCTTCCAGTCAATGTGCACGTTGATTTAATGCAAATTTGATTGTGTAGCCCATGTGACAGGGTGACCCAGAGGTCAAAAGTCAACAGTGGACAGGTAGAAAGTGCCTCCTGTTCTCGGGTCTCTTCATTTATATCTGTGTGCACTCAATAAGTAGATGGAAGCAGATATTTATAAAGCATTGCAGATTAACCCATGCCTTTGCTGACTTCTTCCCCCTGGACCAATGGGAGAGGGTTTGTTGGAATAAGCAGAAGGGGCCACACTGCCCACAGCAAGAGACCTGAGACCTAGAGCTGCTGGAGGAAGAGCAAACAAAGGAGACCTCAGGCCACCTCACTCCCGCTATTCCCCTTGCCCAACAATCACTGCTGGGAAATCTCTATGCCAGAAATGAAAGCAACCCCTTCCCATGGGGAATCAAGCCAGTGGGGCCCTGCTGTCACACACAGAAGAGCCTGAGCAGGCAGAAACCTGGGCTGTTTCATGACTACCTTGGCTAGCTGGACTTTCTGGTTGTTCAAGGATTCTCAGTGTAAATGGAGGATTCCCTGTCAAAGACTGAGTGAGATATACTCTTGCCCTATATATAGGCCTCTGCTGGGTTATACTCACAGCACTCTAGGCAAGTGGAAGTAAAAAGATGCAGTAAAAACTCCTCCTCTGCTATATGAGATTGCACTAGATTTATTAAATATTTCTACATGATGTTTCTGCTCTCAGGAGAATTCTAGCTGTGTAAGTGAAACTTCTCAAATGCCAATGACTTCTGCCATGTTCTGGACTAGCTTTGGGATCTGCCATTTTTCTTTGAGGGGAAAGCACTGTCATACTTGTGATTAATTTAACAAATCATGTCCATGGAAAGCTGTGCCATATCACCAAGGGCCTGGGTTGTTGGGAGCCATGGTTTGTATTCTGCCCCTCACTGTTCCTGAAGAGGCTGCCACGGGTATATGTGTGGCACCTGGAGCCCTGAGGAATTGGGGGATAACAGAAATGTCCACAACTGAAAACTCAGAATCACCCCACAATTGATCTGGACCTCCCCATTCTAGATGAAGCCATGGGATTATGTTCAATATCCTTAACAAGGTGGAGGCTGGAAGATGATAGAGGGCCCTGGAGGCTCAGGACAGGGCCAGGGTTTAACCCTTTAGGTCCAGATCATAGGGAAGCTCAGAGAGGAACTTCAGGTGAGCTCAGGGTAGGGACTCTACCACCTGGATTGGAAAGGCTCAAGTGTTTGATAATGCTATGCCATACATGTCTGTGGGTCATCAGATTTAGTGACCACCTCCATCTCAAACCCCACATATTTCAATTCTCCCCAGCAGACAGGTTATGTCTAGGACCCTCTGGGCATAACCACAGTGCAATATTAAGGACAAAGATGACCACCATCCAAGGAGCTGTGAATTCTAAGGGCTTGGGGCCTGGTGTCTCTTTTAGGATACGTCAGTAACAACATGACTGAGTGTGTAAACTGGTGAACTCCCCAGACAGTAGGCCTGAGAACCAAATGGCTGCAGTAGCATCTTGGCCAGTGAGGAAGAATGTGAGTATACCTTCCATGGTAAGTGAAGCCATTGGGCAGTTTGATATAATTATTAATTCCAAAATTAGATATTGACTATGCTTGTAAACTGGTCTATTAATCCAATCATGATTAAGTTATGATTTGGGCATTAACTGGGCCATATCAGTAGGGCATTGAGCCACTTCATGGGTGGGGGAATCAAATATAAAAGGCATGGTAAAGGGCAGAGGAATGAGTTCTGATGTTGGAGTTTTGATGCTGGAGCCCAGGGAGGCAAGCTGATGGAGGAGCTTGGTCATGAGGAAGGAGAGAAGGCCCCAGGATAGAGACAAACCATTCACCTGAGAGATCAGAGCTGGCCTTGTGGAGAGAAGGAAAGCCTAGAGAGCTTCATAGTCTACAGCTTACCTTGTGGATGAAACAGAGGAGCTAAGCCTAGAGAGAAATGCAGCCCCCAGAAGAGAGGAACCCAAAAAGCCGGAATCCTGGCAAATATTGGCGGCTGTTTTGGTCTAACACATGGCAATGGGCTTTGGTGAGGGAAGAAACTTATGCTTTATGGCCTGGTAACTGTGGACTTCTACCCCAAATAAATACCCTTTATAAAGACCAACCAATTTCTGGTATTTTGCATCAGCACCCCTTTGGCTGACTAATACAGAATTTGATACCGAGGAGTGGGGAAGTGCTTTTGCAATTACCAAAATGTTGAAATGGTTTTATAAATGATAAGTGGTATTTTTTGGAGGAATTGTAAAATGCTTAATGGAAAAGGCCTAGATTGCTTTGAAGAGACTGTTCATAGCAATATGGACACTAAAGAGACTTTTTATGATGCCTTAGGAATAAATGATGAAACTATTATTGGAAACAGGAGGAAAGGTGACCCATGTTTTAAAGTTGCAGAGAACATAGCAAGATTAACTTCCGGTGTTATATGGAAGACAGAATTTGAAAATGGTGAACCAAAGCATTTAGCTGGAGAACTTTCCAAGGTAAAATCAGAGAATGTGGCTTGACTTCTCCTTGCAGCTTATAGCAAAATACTAGATGAGCAAAATACACTAAGGACTGAACTTTTAGGCACAAAGAAATTAGAAACTGATTCCAGAACTCCCAAGTTTCTGGAAATCAAGTTCCCAGATGAAAGTGCCCCATTTGAAGACTTAACTAAACTTGGAACTTGTAAATCAGGATTGAAGATGCAGTTATCTAGGAAAGACTTGTGGAAAGTCTTACTGTCTGATGGCTTGGACCCCTGCTTCCTGCATGTAAAACCAACAAAATTTTTGAAAGAGCTGTATGAACAAAACCACTGTCAGCTTGGACAAAAGAGGACATGGAAAGGAAAGATTGAAGGAGAGACAGCTTTAATAAGAAACCCATGGAAGCTGAGATCTGGAATTAAGACATTGCCTTGGGCCAAGAGAGGAGTCCCACCCATGTGTACAGACAGGGTGAGTTTGCCCAAGCAGTTGAAGAGGGTGGATATTCCCACCCAATGTTCAGGAAGAGTTTTGCCATGCCAGGGTACATGGAAGGTGGAGCACATTCCTCAAAGATTAGGGCAGTTAAGGTCAGCACCCCATAAGTCTGAAAGGGGTGTTCCTGTCCCCCATGGATTATGGAAGGTTAGATGGTTAACTTGTTGCTCTGAGAGTTTTGAGCCTGTGTGCCAAAGTTCAGAGAGGCCAATTGGTCAACTCATTGCTCTGAGAATGTTGAGTCTGTATGTCAGAGATTAGGTGGAATGTTGTCTTCACCTCACTGTACTAGGGGGGCTAAGACTCTAACCCAAAGATTGGGTAAGGTGTTGCAATCACCCCAACACTCTTGGAGGGTGAGATCCAGAGCTTGGTCAACACCCAGATGCTTGATGAGTGTGGAACCAAGAAAATGTCCATTGGGCAAGCCTGTGGAAAGTGTGGGTCCGCTTGTGGCCCCAAGGAGAAGAAACGATCATCTTAAGAATGACTCTCACACTTTAAATCAAATGAAGGATGCCCTGATTACATTTACTGAATTGTAGAGGATCCATGACTCATGTTTAACATCCCAATTTCTCCTTATGATAATGAAAATGTTTATCCTTTGTCTTTCCATTTGTGTATTGGAAGAAGTTAAAATGTTTTGTAAGTTTCAGAGGTCTATAGCAGACAGGACTTTGCCCCAAGACAAACTATATTTCTTTAACTGCCTATGATATAATTTTGTACTTGAAGTGTTACTGATTTAAGGTTTTTTGAATATTGTAATATATTTTTGGAATTAAGAGGTTTGAGTGTAGCCATTGGACAGTTTGATGTAATTATGAATTCCAAAAATAGATACTGATTATGCTTGTAAACTGATCTGTTAATTCAGGCATGATTAAGTTATGATTTGGGCATTTACTGGGCCATGTCAGTAGTGCATTGAGCCCCACCCCTTAGTGGGTGGGGGAATCAAATATAAAAGGCATGGTAAAGGACAGAGGAAGGAGTTCTGATGTTGGAGTTTTGATGCTGGGACCAGGGGAGGCAAGCAGATGGAGGAGCTTCATCATGAGGAAGGATAGAAGGTTCTGGGATAGAGATGAGCGATTTACCTGAGAGTTCACAGTGGCCTTGTGGAGAGAAGCAAAGCCTCTAACCCAAAAATTGGGTAAGGTGTGGCAATCACTCCAAAACTCTTAGAGGGTGAGGTGCAGAGCTTGGTCAGAGAGCTTCATAGTCTACTGCTGACCTTTGGAGGAAACAGAGGAGCTAAGACCAGAGAGAAACACAGCCCCAGGATGAGAGGAACCCATAAAACCTGAACCCTGGCAAACACCAGCAGCTGTTTTGCTCTAACATGTGTCAATGGACTTTGGTGAAAGAAGAAACTTATACTTTATGGCCTGGTAACTGTGGACTTCTACCCCAAATAAATACTCTTTATAAAGACCAACCAATTTCTGGTATTTTGCATCAGCATGCCTTTGGCTGACTAATACAGTAAGGAATAAGGAGAGTGATACATACT
>JAQZBX010081653.1:0-13643 GCA_029593785.1 Cabassous unicinctus | reverse complement strand
TCCTTGCATACCCGGGATGAAACCCACTTGGTCATGGTGTATAATCCTTTTGATATGTTGTTTAATGCGATTAGCAAGGATTTTGTTGACGATTTTAGCATCTAGGTTCATTAGAGAAATTGGGTTGTAATTTTCCTTTCTTGTGGTATCTTTGTTTGGTTTTGGTATTAGGGTAATGTTGCCTTCATAGAATGACATAGGCAATATTCCTTCTACTTCTATTTTTTGGAAGAGCTTAAGCAGAATTGGTGTTACCTCTTTCCAGAATGTTTGATAGAATTCAGCTGTGAAGCCATCTGGTCCTGGCCTTTCCTTAGTTGGGAGGTTTTTGATGACTGAGTCTCTCTTTTTAAGTGTAAATTGGACTGCTGGGTTCATCAATTTCTTCTTTCTTCAGTGTAGGCTGTTTGTGAGTTTCTAGGAACTTGTCCATTTCCTCTAAATTATCATTCTTATTGGCATATAATTTTTCAAAGTATCCTCTTATGATACTCTTTATTTCCATGGGGTCAGTAGTGATATGCCCTTGCTCATTACTTATTCTGTGTATTTGCATCTGTTCTCTCTTTTTCTTTGTTATCTGGCTAAGGGTTTGTCAATTTTATTAATCTTCTCGAAGAACCAGGTTTTGGTTTTGTTTATTTTTTCTACTGCTTTCTTATTCTCTATTTCATTTAGTTCTGCTCTAATCTTTCATATTTCCTTCTTTCTATGTCCTTTAGGTTTAGTTTGTTGTTGTTTTCCCATTTCCTCCAAGTGTGCAGTTAGGTCTTCAATTTTTGCTCTTTCTTCTTTTTTAATATATGTATTTATGGCTATGAACTTCCCTCTCAGGGAAGCCTCCTTGAATCCCTGGGTCGACGGTGGGTTTCTTGTAGACAGCATATAGATGGATCATATTTCCTTATCCATTCTGCTGATCTGTGTCTCTTGACAGGTGAGTTTAATCCATTAGCATTCAGTGTTATTACTTTCAATGAATTTCTTACTTCAGTCATATTTTCTTTGGGTTAATCTATGTCATATGTTGTTTTGTTTCTGTGTTTGTCTTTTTAGTTGTTTTTAAACTCTCCTCCAACTCTTGCTCCCTTGTTTTTTCCTTTCAACTTGTAGAATGTCCTTTATTATTTCTTGAAGTGCAGGTTTCTTATTGACATACTCTCTTCATTTCTGTTTTTCTGTGAGTATTTTGAACTCTTCATCAATTTTAAATGCCAGTTTTGCTGGATAGAGAATTTGTGGCTGGAAGTTTTTTTCTTTTAGTACTTTGACTATGTCATACCACTGTCTTCTTGCCTTCATGGTTTCAGATGAGAAATCAGCACTTAATCTTATTGTGCTTCCCTTGTATGTGATGGTTCTCTTTTCTCTTGCTGCCTTGAGTATTTTTTCTTTGTCTTGAGCATTGGACGTTTTGACAAGTATATGTCTTGGAGTTAGCCTGTTGGGATTTATACTATTTGGGGTGCACTGTGCATCCTGGATGTGCACATCCATGTCTCTCAATAGGGTTTTGAAGTTTTCAGCCATTATTTCCTTTAACACTCCTTCTGTTCCCTTTCCCTTTTCTTCTCCTTCTGGGATAATGTGTATGTTTATGTGTTTTGTGTTGTCGGTTAAATCCCTGAGTCCCTGCTGGATTTTTTGTATCTTTTTTGTCCATCTGTTCTACTATCTGTTTGATTTCAGATGTATTGTCTTCCACATCACTAATTCTTTCTTTTGCCTATTCAAATCTGCTGTTATGTGAATCCAGCTTCTTTTGATTTCTTGAATTGTGATATTTATCACCATCATATCCATTATCTTTTTACGTATGTTTACAATTTCTTCATTATGTTCTCCCAGTATCTTTTTAATATCCCTAATCTCTTCCTTCACTTCATTAAGTTGGTCCATGATATTTGTTTGCAAAGCTTTGATTAGATGTTCAATGTTCTGTACCTCTTCCTGGTTTTCAGTTTGTTCATTGAGCTGGTCCATGTCTTCTTGTTTCTCAGTGTGTTTTGTAATTTTTTGTTGCCCTCTAGTCATCATTTTATCTTAATGGGTTTATTCAGTTGATTAGCTTGTCTCTCTGCTCTAGAGTTCTATTTAGCTGGTGGTTCTGTGTGTGTGTTAAGTTTTCTCTTTGACACTTTTCTTCTTATTTTATTTCCTTGCTTCTTTCTATGTTCCCTTGAAGGCAAAAGATTAGGGCCAGAGGAATTGAAAGGCATTAGAAAAGAAGGATAATGCTAATATTGATAAAAGTTAGAAGAGGCGCTGTATAAGACTTAGTGAAACAAATATTTAGCTAATGTAGATAGTGTAGTGTAATAGGAAAAAAATTTGACTACCTACCATGGACTGGGAAACCAATTTGAGGAATATATATATAATGATTTAGAAGGCTAGCATGATGAGGAGGGATAGAAAGAGTAATGAAAGGCCTGAAAGGAAAAAGTTAACATTAATTAAAAAAGAAGAAAACAGAATAGATAGAATAGAAATGTACACCCTTAAGTTATGCACTAATGAAAAAACATGGTTTGTAAGAACCACATCAGAAAGCAGAAGGCAGAAAGATGAGGGAAGCAAAAGAGATAGCTTGGGATACAAAATCAATATAGACAGAGAATGGGAAATCACTGAAAAAGAAGCATAGCAAAGAAGAGACAAGCCAGCAGTACCTAATTTTTTAAAAAAAAAAAGAAGAAAGAAGAAGGAGTGGAGGAAAGAGGAAAGAAAAGCAAGAGACAACAAATAAACAGAGAAAAATGGAACAACCACACAAGCAAGCAGTCAAACAAATCTAAGGAAGAACAGTGTTCCTTCTTGGGCCCTTGTGGAACCTCTCAGCTTGCTTGTATTTATCACTCAATTGCCCTGCAAGGTTCTACCTGCAGGTTTTGAAGCAGATGTTAGCTATTAAACTAAATTCATTTTTTTATTTTTTAAAGTGGCTTTTTTTTTTCTGGCCAAATTAGGGGCCCAACATATGTCATCTTCTAGACCACCCCCTTCACTGAGGGTACCCTAACTAGGCTGGAGAACAGCGATCAAGCACTTCCCACTTCCTGGCCTCCCCAGGGGAACTGAAGTTCTGATGCTAGTCAGTGCAGAATGATAAAAATGGCTGACTCCGTCCTTCTCAGGAGGCAAACCTGAGTATCACTGGGTTGTTGCGTGAAACACGCTTCCTCAGAAGATTCGCCTCTCCCCTCAGCCTGGTACTATTTCCAGCTGGCTTATCTGCTCCCCAAATCTATGAAGGGGTCCAGGCAGCCAAATCAACAGAAAGGATTCCCATTTTCCACCTTCTGTCAGAATCCTCCCACTCTTGGAGAATGTTCCCTCTCATGGGCTTGCCAGTGCGGGGTTGTGGCTTTTCCCTGGGCAGCTCGGTAAGTCAACTTCCTCAGCAGATTCGTCACTCCCCTTAGTCTGGTCCTACTTCAAGCCAGCTATTTTGTTCCCCAAACCTGCAAGGGGTTCCAGGCAGCAAAATCTACAGCAAGGAAAGCCTTATCGACCCTCCACCAGTATCCTCCCACTCTCCGAGAACGCTCCCTCTCACCAGTTTGCGGGTGGGAGTTTCTGGTCAAACCAGCATTTTTCCCTGAGTGTGGGGCTCAGCCATCTGTGTTAACTTCCATGGACAGGGTTAGAACTCATTAATCTCCACAAAGCAATCTACACCGCTGAGCTGCCTGCAGATATATGTCCCAATCTTCTCACTCACTGCGCCCACAGCACAGACCCCTGGGCAGAACCCTGTGCCCAATCAGCCGTCCTCAGAGAACTACTTAGTGAGTGCCCTTCTAAACCGATGCCATCTTGCCTCCCTCAAAATAATTGTTTAGAATAGTTTATTTTCATGCCAAATTCAGAAAATTGCATTATTTTCTCAATTTTCTGAAAAATCTATGTCATATATTTATTATGACTGCATTGTCCAACTCTTTAAAATGACATTGTTAAATTACTAATTTGGCAAATCAATATACACTTTGTAAAGAAATGTACTGTGATGACTTATTATTTGTGGCATTATATAGTGCTTTCTTTTTACCCTGAAACATTTTTTTTCTTCCAAATACATTTAATTTTAAAGCTGTATTCTTTATTCCCTTAGCTTAAGATATCCCCAAGGAAAATATTTTAAAATGTTTTATTTTCTGAAACAAAAGTTGGCTGCATTCTACAGGTTTTGCTATGTAGAATTCTTACTTTTGATCCTTTGACGTGTCATCATAAGGAATGTTCTGTTCATCCATTTGAAAACCATAGATATTTTTAAAATTTGCAGTGGAATTAATAAATTCTATAATTTTTTTATGAATTTTAAATCATCCCATTTCACTCCAAATATGAACATATAGTATACATTTGAAATCCTATACTGCAAATGCAATCTATCCATTTAGCTTTTTATTTTATTTGAACATTTTTATATAATTATTTGATTGTTTTTCTATTCATGAACTCATTGTGAATTCCATAAAGACAATCATTTTTAAAAATTTTAAAAACTTCTTTGCATATCAAAGTTAAGTTACAAACATCAGTACTCTTCACCTTTAAGCAAACAGGGCACATATTTTAAAATGATGTTAATTTTTGGAATATGGTTATTTTTTATTTTGCATGAATTACAAACATGTGAAAACATGATATTGAAATTTATATAATTCAATGTAATAGGAAAAATATTAAACCCCAGTAAAACAAAGCCTGAAAAAGTTATCTCATACTACCATCAGACTAGAGATTTTCCTTTTCTCTTCCTAGTTTTTAACCTACTTCCAAAAGGGAACACCTAGAATATTTACTTAATCATTTATTTTACCATATGAACATTTTTGTTGTTCTAAACCTTTATGTAATTTAAATCATTCAATATTCACTTTATTGTTCAAGGGTAATTTTTAAAAATTCAAATGATTTTTTAGATTCATTAACATAGGTGGCTGTATTAGTATTCTGTTCCTTTTTAAAAATTGAGTAAAGTTATATTTGATAAACAAGTCACAGTTTATTAACATTCCACATTTTGATACTTGTGCAGTTCAAAATTTTTAGTTATCATGAATATAGTTCTGTGGACATTGTTGCATATGTTTATTTGGATATTAGTTTTCATTCATGTTGGGTAAATAATGATGAATGAACCTGCAAGTTCATAATCTCATTAATAATCAGCTTTTCAAAAAACTGCTTGTCATTTCTAAAAAGTATATAACATTTCACAATACCACAAAACTCATGAAAAGTCAAGTTGATCAAGCTCATAATCATTGTTTGGTACTGTCAGATTTGTTAATTTAGAGTTTGATACAGATTTAATGAAATGGCATTGTGGTTTTATGATTTCCCCATAATGTCATTGAGGTGTTAATTACCATTTTCCTTGAAATTCTATCAAGATGGGTTATATACCTAATCAATAAATGAGTCTCTATGAATTTAGAAAGATTTAAATACACAGAGCATGATCTCTGATCCCCAAATTATAATCTGCACTCTGTCCCAACAATTTTGAAGGTTATGACAAAACATAAAATCACCTGTGTAATTCTTAATATGGTAATTGTCAGTAGATATACAAAATTATAAATTATTTTGAGTTTTCTATAATTTCTTAGAATATAAATTTTTCCTGAAACCCCCCAAAATATGTAGAGTTGATTTACAGAAATTAAATAAGTTATGCTCTTCAATATATCAAAGAATATCAGAGAACATATTTTTGTGTGTATTTTACTTACTGTGACCCTCTTTTGATCTAAATTTCCATGAAAATTATAATAATATGGCATTATTAAATGCCTGGCCATCCCTTTTCGCTCTTACTCATCCCCAGATGCCAATTTGTCCAGTTTCTCTAAGAAAAATGAGTCACTATGAACTACTCTTTCCAAATAAGGAATTTTGTAGGCTCTATCAAATTGAGGAAATCTTCAAAGTTTTGCTTTTCTTGCCAAAAAATATAAAGTAGAATCAGAGAAGATGGAGCGATTAGGAATATAGGAAAAAATCATTTAGGGCTCTGTGAAACCCTCACAGTGTATCCCTCGCTGTGATAAGGCCAAAGATTTCCTAGACTAAATCATGGGGGGAGTTTGCTTTCACAGATTTCACTTCTTTTCTCTATCCAAAAATGTTTCATTCCAAATTATGTAACTGTGTTGATAACCTGTGGGGGTATGTGGAGACTTCCATTTTTGAGCCTTGATTTCCAAGTCTTTTCTGGGAGTTTCTTACCCTCTACCATATTCTCATATATTTTTTAATTTTTATTTTTATTTTTTATATTTAAGGAAGCATTAGATTACATAAAAATTACATAAAATATAGGGGATTCCAATATGTCCCACCCACTCCCCCTCTCATACTTTCCCATGTTAAGAACATTGTTCATTTACGTGGTACATTTGTTACAATTGAAGTATTGCTTCTAACCTTTTACTAGAATTTACATTATAGATTACACTCTACCTTGAGCAGTTTTATAGATTATGGCAAAATATAAAATGGCTTGTATCCATCATTGCAATATCATGCAGGACAATTCCAATATCCCAAAATGTTTCCATAGTACAAGTATTCTTCCCTCTCCTTCTCCTCAGAACCTCTGCTGACCAGTGTCTTATATCAATGACAAAAGTTTTCCATTGCTAGAATAATAATAAGTCTAAAATAAAGTAAGTCTAGTTTAGTACATTGTTCATTCCACAATCTTAAGGGATTTGGAATGATGTTTCCCACTGTGTTTCTAATTGAGGTTGGGTTTAGATCTCATGGGGCAGATGGATGGAACTATCTTGCTTGCAGTTGCACACACCCTCTGTTCCTTGTGATGGTCATTGTCCATCATCATCTCCTTGTTATTTGTCTTGGGTTGGTCCAATGAACTGGAGATTAGGTGCTGGGATTCAGGGCTCAAATGGCACATGATCAGACCAAAGATTTATGTCTCTGGGACATATGTTTAGAAAGTTTAATGCTAATTATAGGTTCAACTAAAAAAGGCATTAGGACCATGTACAGGGAAAATAAAAATGAGTCTAGCTCTTACAATAGGGGAACATAAATTCCAAAGTAAGGCACACTGTCAGGGTGCCTATTTCCAGAGCTTATCTCCCTGCATTTAGCATCTAGATGTCTCTAGATTCCTCAGGAACCTTGCTGTTTGAGGCACTGTTTACTGTGGCAGTCAATGTGATCCTGCTGAGATGTCTATAAGCATAATGTCTGGAAATATTTCTCTACTCATTTGAAAATTCATAGCTGTAAAAATTCATCTGTGCTTAATATTTCCCCCTTTTGGTTAAGGTATTTTTCTCAATACATTGCTAGTTGACACTTGGTAATAAACCTTTGGTGCCAGGGAGACACATCCCTGGGAGTCATATATCATGGTCAAGGGAACATAGTGCATTTATATGCTGAGTTTGGCTTAGAGAGACCACATTTGAGCAACAAGATGGTTTTCAGGAGATAAATCTTAGACAATATATAATACTAGACTAAGTTTCATTTTCACTAGAAAAGGTTCATAAGTACAAGCATCAATATCAAGGGCCTTGCATAATGGCCTATTTTCCTACACTTGGCACTGCCTGAGTACTTGAAGGATTCTTGCCATTCTATTAAAGAATGTAGCAGGACTCCTCAGAATGGGAATTCAATATTGTTTCAGTTATTGTATTGGTCACCACCCTCCAAGACAATGCCTATGAACAACTTGAAAATATTTATTTGAGTTATAGGCATGCCCCAAGTGTGACCTCCCCACACATGTCTGCATTACAGACACCCTGTTCCTATGATCCTACCTTGCTGCAGTTGTGACCCTTCTGTAATCCAAAACTACTCCAAATTCTAATCTAAAATGTAACCACATATAATTAGTAATAAAATAAATATTTTAAAAATAAAAAATAAAATACAAATAATTATAAAAATTTGAAAAAAAATTATTGTCTTTCTTCATTGTAAGATCTGTTATCTTGCATGTACAGTGACAATTTCTTCCAAATCTGGTACATTCTTTTTATTTTCTATAAATATATTTGTATTAAAGTTTGTCATTCATATCTGAGCATACGTAAACAGTACATTTAAAACTGTGAACTTACAAAATAAACATGGATGACATCATAAAGTATCCCACACATCATGCCTCCACCAACTCCTTGCTTTTTGGTGATACATATTTTACAAACTATGCAAGCGAATGGTGAAAATATTATACTAACTATAGCCTATATCTTACTTTTGGTGTATTTTCACCCAGCCCACCCTATTTTTAAAAATATGCATATTTTTAATTTTTTTAAAGATACTTAGATTACATAAATGTTACATAAAATTATAGGGATTCTCAAATGCCCTGCTCCCCATACCACCCTTATTTTCCAACACAAACAACATCCTTCATTAGTGTGGTACGTTCATTGCAATTGATAAATGCATTTTGGGGAATTGCCACTGAGCATGGATTATAATTTACATTGCCATTTACACCCTATCCCACACAATTTTGTATGTTATGGGAAGATATATAATGGCCTATATCTGCCATTGCAATTTCATTCAGGATGATTCCCAAGTCCCAAAAATGCCTCTGTACCACACCTGTTTTTCCTCTCCTTGCCATCAGAGCCTCCAGTGGCCACTGTTTCCACATAAATGTTCTAATTTCTTCCACTGTTAGAATCATAATACGTTTATAGTAAAATTCCAATAAGTCCACTCTAGTCCATAGTTAATTCTCCAATCCTGAGTATTCTGGGATGATGATGTAAACTTCACTTCTAAGTAAGAGGGGACTTCAATATCATACAGCCAATGGATGGGACTCCCCTGCTTGCAGTTGGAGGCTTCCTTGTTTCCCTGGTATGGTGGTTGTCTATCCTCACCTTCTTGTTTGTTGTCTTGGATGCATCCAATGAACTGAAAAGTATGTGTAGCAACTCCACTGAGGCTCAGGGCTCAGCTGGCAGATGAACAGCCTAAAGATTTAAGTCTCTTGGATGTACATTTACCAACTCCAGCACCAAGTATATGTTCAAATAGAAGGGACAGATGAGCCAAGTATAGGAAAGGCTTAACTGAGTCCAACTCTGTCACTCTCAGCAGCACAAACACCAAAGTAGGACCCCCTGGCAAGGCACCAAACTCTGGAGCTATCTGCCTTGACCATAGGACCTGGGTGTCCCAAGAGCCCTCAGGAGCTCCACTATTTGGGATAATATCTACTTTGGTAGTCAACGAGATCCTTCTGAGATGTGCATAAGCGTTACTTCTGGGATGATCTCCCGACACATTTTGAAGTCTCTTAGCTACACAAACAAATTTGTCTTTACCTTCTCCCCCTTTTATGTGAGGTCTTTTTCAAGTTGCATTGCTAGTTGGTGCTTGGTAGTAATCCCTCAGTTCCAGGGAGGCTCATCTCCAAGAGTCATGTCCCATTGTGAGTTTGGTTTAGAGAGAGGCCACATTTAAGCAACAAGGAGGCTCTCAGGACATAAATCTGAGGCACCCTATTACATCAGGCTTTGTTTCAATTTCAAGAACAAAGGCTCATAAGCATAGCCATTAACATCAAGGGCCCATCAATGGACCATCCTCCTTTGCTAGTCATTGCCCCTGTACTTGGGGGATATTTGCTTTTCCATTAGAGAATGTGGCAGAGAACTCCAGGATGGGAATTCACTACTCTTTCGGTGATTATGTGAATCTTCACCCACTGTGACAATGCCCTGTGAATTTTTGAACACATTTATATACCTTATATGTACGCCCAGGTGAAGTTCCTCCCATGTATCCCGCAACACTGACACCCCACACCAATGATCCTCCCTTGTCCCAGCTATAAACCTTCTGTGATCTAAAGCTTCTTCAAAAATGAAGGTAATAAAATAGCCAAATACAATTAATAGGAAAATGAAATAATATGATAGGTTTAAATATCAGAAATAAAATACATAAACATTTTAAAAATCTAAAAATGAAAATAAATTTTAAAATTTGGATATTAAAAAATAATGAAATTTTTTTAAAAAATTTTTTTTCATTTTGCCTTTAATCAATGTAATATCTGTTGTCCTCTATGTAGAGTGACATTTTCTTCAATTTATTCCCCGGTGTTCTACTTTTTTTATGTTCTTTGCAAAGAAGTTTTAGGTCACAGTAAAGTCACATACAGAATACAGGAGGCTCCCATATACCCAACATCCTTCCCCTTTTCCCCCTTCCCATATTAATACATTTTCATATGTGGAAGTTACATTTGTTACAGCTGATATATAAATATTTAAACATAGCTACAAACCATGGTAAATGGTTTACATTATGGCTTATATTTTATACCATACACTTTTATAAATTTGATGATATTTAACATGGCCTGTGCCCATCATTGTAAGGTCATGAAGAACACCTCCATTACCCAATAAATACCCCCTGTTCCATCTATTCTATTCATCCCTCCCCCACCCCTAAAGGCCCATGGCAACCAACCTGTTTCACTCCTTGGATGACAAGATTCATAGTTACTTGCAACAACAGTGAGATCTTAACACAGTTGTTTGTCCTCTCCTTTTAGGAACTGCCCGTGCTCTCGAAAGACTCACTCCCCTCTGTTTGAGAACACATCGGCCCTTCCCAGGATGGGAGTCCAACTCTTTCCCACTCATTATCTGGGTCTCCACCCACTGATACAACACATTATGACAAAATGATCACTCACACACTACCTAGAAGCCTGCTCCAGGTGTGCCCTGTCCAAATGTGCCCCCTCCAACACCCTAAGCCAGTAACCCTTCATGTTATATTGCCAAAAGATCATTCCCAAGTTTGTACTTTCAACCACATCCCCACCACCTCGTGTTCACCTGGTCCCTTTCCCAACCCTCTCCCCAGTTCCATGGAACATCCAACCCACACTCCCCATTCTAACCCTTTGTCAAACGTGCACTGCCCAATCCAAGAGTATCAGTACCCTCCTGTCATATACCTTCACTGGCCAGCTACATTTGGGTAAAATAAAAAATCTGAAAGATGTTTCATTATTGTCATAAACTTTGTGTGAGAATCTGTTTAAAACACTTTTTATAAGAGTCCCACATTGTGCCATACTTGTTTACTTTCTTTCATTTTAAAATTCATTCTAAAATGTATCTTATTTACCTTTAATTTAATAGCTGCCAGGCAATTTTTGCTAGCTTTTTTTTTATTGTTTATTATAATAAACATGTAAGATTTGCCTTCCTTCGATAAAATGAGTGCAGTTAAAAATGTATCTGATTGAGGTTTTTGCAATACTATGCCTATATTAAAATTTATTGAATCAAGATGGAGCTCTGAAACTTTTTTGATTGCACCTTTACTGTTAAATTCAACAAGAAAATATATGATAATTTTAGTGATAATATTCATTATTACAAATTTAACTAATCTCAAAATATAGCCAAGTAATCCTTGCCAATTAGGGTTTGGAAAATTGATCCCTCTGTGGAAGATGAAATCTCTATTCCTCCAGATCTCCTGCCTGGGTTAACTCAAGGTGTGATTCATAAGGAATAGCCATGTGTGCAAAGGATCTAGAAGCACAATTGTTCATGTGATGAGGCTAATATAAATTTCTCTGAGAAGGCACTCCATGAAATATATTTTGTGAAAAAAGAGGCAGGTTCATGGATTTTGTGAAGTCTCTATAATTGTATGAAAAGTATATTCATGTTTAAAAAGATAAATGTGTTTCATCATTTACAATGTTTTTTATGTTTATTAAAATTTTCCTTAAAATGACTAAATAAATAAGGTGAAATAGCTGTAGCATCTCTCAATTTGATTAGCATACTTTATTTCTACTCCATATTATAAATTAATGTTCATAGAAAGTTTGAATGTTACTGATTCCTGATTAATTTTAGGTGATTGGTTTTTAAAATGGTAACTGATGAAATGTATGTGATACACAAGCTTTACAACAAATATGGAAAAGATAATGTTACTGAAATTACCAAAAAAGTGAACTCTCAGAAGCACTGATAATAAAAAAAAATCAATAAAAAGATAAAAAGATTGGTGAGATATAATCAATCTGGTCTCCTTCGGATTAATTATCCAAAGAACCATTGACATACTTTGACATAGGTATAGTTTCTAAATGAGCTGGCCAAAAAATGAAGGTATCAACAATCATCCTATTCAGGTGGTATTTAAACAGCATCAGCAATAGCTGTAGACTTTAAAAAGAAATGGAGTGATGCAAAGGCTTTCGTAGAGAGAAAATAATCACTTTTGTCCAGGAACAGTTTTAAAGATACTTTACTGAAGCAGTACAAATTTGACTCACAAACTGAAATATTTATGAGTTTTTCTTTTATTTTAAATCATTTAGTGATCTTAGATTCTCTGACTCTAATTGTTGAATTAACATATCAGAAGAGTTAGGAAAGAAAATGAAAACAGAAATATGTGCATTCATTCATTTCAAATACTATCTTTTTACTATTTCCTTTATGCTGATTTCCTGATGAAAACACATATATTTATTCCAATGGTGGCATTTAACTTGAGTAATGTGAATTGCCTCTATATTTATTTTAGCATATTTTATCATATTATACTTTGACTACAGGGAGACAACAACATATTAAAGGACATGGATAATCTCACTCTATTCACAGAATTCCTCCTCATGGATATCTCAACCTCGCAGAAGTTTCAAGTCCTGCAAGGTCTGATGTTCTTAGTGTTCTATCTAGAGGCCCAAATGGGAATCTTTTCACTCTTTCTGCCATTGTAATAAGTCCATGGCTACACTCTCCAGTGTATTCCTTTATGGGCAATTTATCCTTTATCCTCCTGTAACCCCAATGTCTCAGATCTTGATGACATTCAGGGGAAAAGGGAAGCAACATTACATAAGATCCCCCTGCACCCTGATCAGGATAGTCGGGAAAACAATTCTGACTGAGGAAGTACTCCCTTACCTGTATCTTTTTCATATTCCCTTACAAAATGACTAAGTGTGGGGAGAAGGTCCCTGGATCTCCATCAGATGCTGGAAACCCTATGCTTCTGTTTGAGTTCAAGGGAAAGAGTAGGTGAATCCAGCCCTTAATGGGTCTAATAGATACAGAAGACCAAGTGGCAATATCCAGGTGCCCCTCAGGGGCAACTATGTAATATTGACATTGGGAAGCTTTGAGCAGACTCACTGACACGTGACAGACAAGGGCACATGTCCTCAAGTAAGGACACTTTTGTGCCATTTCCAATGGCTATGATCATGATGTCCACCACTGATTGAATTATATATTTTGGCATTTTGGATCCCTTCAATATTGACCAGTATCATTAAAGGCATGAAGAAGTTACTGTCACTGGCAGCTATCACTACGAAGGGTGAGACCAAACAGCTGATAACCCTGGGTTACCAGTGTAGAAAATATATGCCACATCTGGAAACTCCTTTGACCCCTTTAATGAAGGTCACCCACAAGGCAGCCATCTTTATAGGGGAACCAGACAATAACAGGTTTTAGAGGCCATTCGGTATGTAGTGGCAGATCTCTACCACTAGGATCAATGGACTCCACCAAGTCCTGTAAAACTACAGGTCTCAGCAAATAGTACCCATACAG
>JAQZBX010081652.1:0-13642 GCA_029593785.1 Cabassous unicinctus | reverse complement strand
TCTTTTTTTTTTTTGGTTTTCTTTATCGCGGCACTATCTGGTGTCCAGTCTGTACTATGGCAACTTCCCCCTCTCACTCCCCAGTGTCACACTATTTTTTTTTAACCAAGTGTCACTTTGCTTTATTGACTCTTTATATATATATATATATATATATATTAAAAGATGCTTAGATTACATAAATGTTGCACAAAAATTACAGGGATTCCCATGTTCCCCACCTCCCACACCTCCTGTAACATCCCACAAAAACATCTTTCATTAGTGTGGCTCATCACCTGCAATGGGTATACACATCCTGGGGCTTTGCCACTAAGCATGGGCCATAGTTCACACTGTAGACCACACTCTCCCACACAGTTCTGCATGTTACAAGCTGATGTAAAATGGTCTATATCTGGTGTTGCAATGTCACTCAGGATAATTCCCAAGTCCTGAGAAAGCACCTGTATTACAACTGCTCTTCCCCTTCCTGCCCCAAAAGCATCCAGGGGCCACTGGCTCCACCTCACTGTTGTAATTTCTTCCATTGCTTGAAACACAACATGTCTACAACAGAATACCATTAAGTCCACTCTAGTCCATAGCTTTTCCCCCAAACCTGAGGAGTTTGGGATGGTGATGTCCACTCCACCTCCAAATGAGAGGGGGCTTATATCCTATGGACAGGGTGGATGGGATTATCCCGCCTGCAGCTGCAGGCTCTCTCCATTCCCTGGGATGGCTGTTGTCCATCATCGTCTCCTCACCAGGTGCCTTGGGTAAGTCCATTGAGCTGTAGAGGAGGAGTTGCAGCTCCACCGAGATTCCAGGCACAACTGGCACATGGGCAGGCCAGAGGCTCCAGTCTCTGGAAGTACACCTACAAACTCCAGCATCACAGATAGGTTTGAATAGAAGGGACTGATGGACCATGTGCAGGGAGGACTTATTTGAGTCCAACTCTTGTCACTCTCAGGAGCACGGATTCCAAAGCAGAGCCCACTGATAAGGCATCAGTTTCTGGGGCTATCCCCCGTTATATAGGATCTGGGTGTCTCCAGAGCCCTCAGGAGCCCCGCTGTGTGGGATGATATCCACTTTGGTGTTCTAAGAGATCCTACTGAGGTGTGCATAAGCGTTACCTCTGGGATGACCTCCCAACTCTCTTTGAAGTCTCTTAGCCACCTGAACTCATTTGTCTTTACCTTTTCCCACTTTTATTCAAGGTCTTTTTCCAGTTGTATTGCCAGTTGGCACTTGGTATGAATCCCTCTTTGTCAGGAAGTCTCATCCCCTGGAGTCATGTCCCACGTTGGGGGGAAGGTAATGCATTCATATGCTGAGTTTGACTTAGAAAGAGTCCACATTTGAGGAACAAGGAGGTTCTCAAGTGGCAACCCTTAGGCACCCCATAACAGTAGGATAAGTTTCAATTACAAGAGCAAAGACACTCAAGGCTAGTCATCAATAGCAAGAACCCATCAGTGGACCATCCTCCCTTGCAAAACACTGCCCCTACACTCGGGGGACTGTTGCTACTCCCTTGGAGAATGTGGCAGAGCTCTCCAGGCTGGGAATTCAGTATTCCTTCATTTATTGAGTGATTGTCTACCCACTGTGACCATGCCCCACCCCTTGATCATTTGAGCAATTTTTAATATCTTTCATGTATATTCAGGTGAACTTCCTCCCATGAAACCACCATTGCAGACACCCCCTCACCAATGATCCTCTCCTGCCCCCTCTGTAACCCTTCTGTGATCCAAACTTTCATTGAAGATGAAGCCCATATGATAGGCAAATACAATTAATATGAAAATGAAATAATAAAGATAAGTTTAAATATAAGATATAAAATACATGGAAACTTATAAAAAAACACTAGAAATAAAATAAAATTAAAGGATTGGGCTATTTGGAAAATGGGAAAAAATCAAAAAAAATTAAAAAAAAATTTTTTAAACATTTTTCCTTTTATCATTGCATTATCAGTTGCCCAGTCTGTACTGTGGCACCTGCTTCCCCTCACTTCCAGTGTTTCCAGAATTTTCATTTAATTTTCAGAAAAGTTTTAGGTCACAGCAAAGTCACACACAGAATACTAGAGACTCTCACATATCCATATATATGAGATATATATCTCATATATCCATATATATTAGATATATATATATCTCATATATCCAACCTCCTTCTCCTTTCCTCACCCCATATTAAAACCTTTTTTATGTTATAACTGTTATACAGGTAGTGAAACATAGCTACTAAACATTGTCAATGGTTTAAAGTATAGTTTACACTTTAGACAGTACAGTTTAAAAATTTTTGATGATATTTACCATGTCCTGTGCCCATTACTGTAAGATAATGAAAAACATTTCCCTTGACCACTAAATACCCCCTGTTTGATCTTTTCTTTTCCTTCCTCCCCATCCTCCTGGGGCAGATGACACTCCCCTGTCTTGACTCATTGGATGACAAGATTCATAATTACATGCAACAAGAGGTCTTGACATGCTGATTATCCTCTCCAATTAGGATCCACCCTTGCGCCTAAGAGACACCCACCTGTCTGTTTCTGGGTGAATCGGTCCTCCCAAAGATGGGGGTCCATCTCTTTCCCACTAATCGTGTGGGTCTCTACTCCACGACACAACGTATTATGACAGGATGAACACTCACACACTCCCCAGAAGCCTACTCCAGATGCACCCCTTCCTGAATGCCCCCCCAACCTACACCCTACACCAGTGACACTACCTTGTCATACTGCCATAAGAGCATTCCCACTCCTGCACTTTCAACATCATACCCACAAATCCCATGTTCACCTCGTCCCCTTCCCATCTCTCCCCGCAGTATCCTGGGTATTATAACCCACCCTTCCTAATCTACCCACGTGTCAACCCTACACCACCAAACCCAGTAATATCACTTCCCACCTATCCTACCCTTCAATATACAAATATACTCTACCTCTTTACCATAGATTATGCCCATATGGGTGATGGCTCACAACCTTCTCTTCTCTTTCTCTCTCTTGTTAACCTATCTTTCAGACAATGGTTCTCAGGGACTGCTCACTTCCCTCAATTCAAATCAGTGAGATCATATACTGTTCATCCTTGAATGCCTGGCTTGCTTCACTCAACATAAGTTCTTCAAGATTCATCCATGATATTCCGTGTGTTAGCACTTTATTCCTTCTTACAGCTGAGTAATATTCCATTGTATGTATGTACCACATTTTGTTTATCCATTCCTCTGTTGATGATCACCGGGACTGGTTCCAACTTTTGGCAATAGTGAACAATGCCACTATGAACATTGGTGTGCATATATCTGTTTGTGCCTTTACTTTCAGTTCTTCTGGATATATACCCAGCTGTGGAATTGCTGGATCATATGGAAGTTCTATAGTTAGTATTTTGAGGAACTGCCAAAGTGTCCTCTACAGTGGCTGGACCATTCCACAGTAGCACCAGCAGTGGATGAGGGTTCCCATTCCTCCAAATCCATTTCAACACTTATTGTCTACTGTTTTTTAATAAACGCCATTCTAATGGGTGTAAAATGGTATCTTAATGTGGTTTTGATTTGCATTTCTCTAATAGCTGGAGATGTTGAGCATTTTTTCAGGTGCTTTTTAGGCATTTGTATTTCTTCCTTGGAGAAGTGTCTTTTCAGGTCACTTGCCCATTTTTAAATGAGTTGTTAGTCTTTTTATTTTCAAGTTGTCGGATTTCTTTGTATATGCAGGATATTAGGCTCCTATCAGATATATGGTTGCCAAATATTTTCTCCCATTGGGTAGGCTGCCTTTTTATTTTCTTGATAATGTCCTTTGAGATGCAAAAGTGTTGAATTTTGAGGAGATCCCATTTATCTTTTTTATTTCTTGTGCTGCTTGTGCTTTTTGTGTGAAGATCATGAAACCATTTCTTATTATGAGGTCCTGTCGATGCTTCCCTACATTATCTTCCAAGGTCTTTATGGTTTTGCCTTTTATATTTAGATCTTTGATCATCTTGAGTTATATTTGTATAAGGTGTGAGATGGAGTTCCTCTCTCATTCTTTTGGATATGGATATCCAGTTCTCCATGCACCACTTGTTGAAGAGGCCATTCTCTCCCAACTGAGTGGGCTTGGTGGCCTTGTCAAATATCAGGTGACTGTATATGTGAGAATTTATATCATGACTCTGAATTCAGTCCCATTTATCAATGTGTCTATCCTTGTGCCAATACCATGTGGTTTTCACCACTGAAGCTTTCTGGTATGTTTTAAAGTCAGGTAGTGTCATACCTCCAACTGCATTATTTTTTTCAATATGTCTTTGACGATTCAGGGCCTCTTATCCTTCCAAATAAATTTTGTGGTCAGTTTTTCCAATTCCTTAAAAAATACAGTGGTGATTTTTATTGGGATTGCATTAAATCTGTAGATTAGTTTGGGTAAGATAGACATCTTGATGGTGTTTAGTATTCCTATCCACGAACACGGATTATTCTTCCATTTATTTAAGTCTTCTTTGATTTCCTTTAACAGTGTTGAGTAGTTTTCTGTATATAAGTCCTTACATCTTTAGTTAAATTTATTCCTAGGTATTTGATTCTTTTAGTTACTATTCTAAATGGTATTTTTTTCTTGAGTTCCTCTTCAGATTGCTCGTTATTGATGTACAGAAATGCTACTGATTTTTGAGCATTGATCTTATAGCCAGCGACATTACTGAACTCCTTTATAAGATTTAGAAGCTTTGTTGTAGATTTCTCAGGGTTTTCTACGTATAGGATCATGTCATCTGCAAATAATGAAATTTTTACTTCTTCTTTTCCAATTTGGATGCCTTTTATATCTTTTTCTTGCCTCAGTGCTCAAGCAAGAACTTCTAAAACAATGTTAAATAAGAGTGGTGATAGTGGGCATCCTTGTCTTGTTCCCGATCTCAGAAGGAAGGTTTTTAGGATTTCACCATTGAAGATGATGTTAGCTTTGGATTTTTCATATATACCTTTTATCATGTTCAGAAAGTTTCCTTCTATTCTAATCTTTTGCAGTGTTTTTATCAGGAAAGGGTGCTGTATTTTATCAAATGCTTTTTCTGCATCTATAGCGATGACCATGTGATTTTTTCCTTTCAGTCAGTTTATGTGGTGTATTACATTGATTGATTTTCTTATGTTGAACCATCCTTGCATACCTGGGATGAATCCCACTTGGCCATGGGGTATGATTCTTTTGATATATTGTTGAATGCGATTAGGAAGTATTTTGTTGAGGATTTTAGCATCTAGGTTCATTAGAGAAATTGGTCTGTAATTTTCCTTTCTTGTGATATTTTTGTTTGGTTTTGGTATTAGGGCAATGTTGGCATCATAGAATGAGTTAGGCAATGTTCCTTCTACTTCTCTTTTTCAGAAGAGGTTAAGCAGCATTGGTGTTAGCTCTTTCTGGAATGTTTGATAGAATTCACCTGTGAAGCCGTCTGGTCCTGGGCTCTTCTTAGTTGGGAGGTTTTTGATGACTGAGTCTATCTCTTTACTTGTAATTAGACTGTTGAGTTCAAAAATTTCTTCTTTTGTCAATGTAGGCTGTTTGTGAGTTCCTAGGAAGTTGTCCATTTCCTCTAAATTATCATTCCTTTTGGCACATAAATTTTCAAAATATCCTCTTATGATACTCTTTATTTTGATGGGGTCAGTAATTATATCCCCTTTCTCATTCCTTGTTATGTGTATTTGCATCTGTTCTCTCTGTTTGTTTGTTATTCTGGCTAAGGGTTTGTCAATTTTATGGATCTTCTCAAAGAACCATCTTTTGGTTTTGTTTATTTTTTCTAGTGCTTTCTTATTTTCTAATTCATTTAGTTCTGCTCTAATCTTTGTTATTTCTTTCTTTCTACTTCCTTTCAGGTTAGTTTGTTGTTCTTTTCAATTCCTCCAGGTGTGTAGTTAGGCCTTCAATTTTAGCTCTTTCTTCTTTTTTAATACATGCATTTATGGCTATGAATTTCCCTCTCAGGACAGCTTTGCCTACATCCCATAGGTTTTGATATGTTGTGTTGTCATTTTCATTCGATTCAAGGTAGTTAATTATTTCTTTTGAGATTTCCTCCTTGATCCACTGTTTTTCTAAGAGTTTTTTGTTTAGCTTCCATATCTTTGTACCTAATCTGGTGCTCTGGCCTTTAGTGATTTCCAATTTCATTCCATTGTGGTCAGAAAAATTACTTTTTATAATCTCAATCTGAATTCATTGAGAGTTGCTCTGTGGCCTAGCATGTGGTCTATCTTTCAGTATGATGCAGGTGCACTTGAGAAGAATGTATATCCTGCTGTATTTGGGTGTAGCATTCTGTATATGTCTATTAAGTCCAGGTCCTCTAATGTATTGTTCAGAGTCTTTGTTTCTTTATTGATTCTCTGTCTAGATGTTCTATCTAATGATGATAATGGTGTATTAAAATCCCTCACTATAAGTGCAGAGGAATTTATTTCACAACTTAGTTTTCCCAGTGTTTGCCTCATTTTTGATGCACCCTGATTTGGTGCATAAATATTTATGATTGTTCTCTCTTCTTGGAAGAGTACCCCTTTTACTAACGTATAGTGTCCATCTTTGTCTCTTACAATAGTTTTGCATTTAAAGTCTATTTTGTCTGATATTAGAATAGCTACTCCTTCCCTTTTTTGCTTAATGTTTGCTTTTAAACTTGTTTTCCAGCCATTCACTTTGAGCCTCCTTGAATCTTGTGTCTAAGGTGGGTTTCTTGTAGACAACATATCTATGGGTCATATTTCCTCATCCATTCTGCCAATCTGTGTCTCTTGACTGGTGAGTTTATTCCATTAACATTCAGTGTTTTCACTCTGAATGAATTTTTTACATCAGCCATATTTTCTTTGGGTTTATGTATGTCATATGTTGTTTATATTTCTCTTTTTGTCTTTTTAGTTGTCCTTACACTCTCCTCCAACTCTCTCTCTCCTTTTTTTTTTCCTTTCAACCTGTAGAACTTCTGTTAGTATTTCTTGAAGTGCAGGTCTCTTATTGTCATATTCTCTTAATTTCTGTTTATCTGTGAATATTTTGAGCTCTCCATCATTTTTGAATTCCAGCTTTGCTGGATAGAGAATTAGTGGCTGGAAGTTTTTTCTTTTAGTACCTTGACTATGTCATACCACTGTCTTCTTGCCTCCATCATGGTTTCAGATGAGAAATCAGCACTTAATCTTATTTTGCTTCTTGTATGTGATAGTTCTCTTTTCTCTTGCTGCCTTGAGTGTTTTCTCTTTGTCTTGAGCATTGGACATTTTGACAAGTATATGTCTTGGAATAGGTCTGTTGGGATTTATACTGTTTGGGGTGCACTGTGCTTCCTGGATATGTACATCCATCTCTCTCAATAGGGTTATGAAGTTTTCAGCAGTTATTTCTTTCAACACTCCTTCTGTTCCCTTTCCCTTCTCTTCTTCTTCTGGGATGGCTATAATGCATATGTTTGTGCATTTTGTGTTGTCAGTTAAATCCCTGAGTCCCTGCTGGATTTTTTCTATCTTTTTATCTATCTGTTCTAGTATCTGTTTGATTTCAGATGTACTGTCTTCTACATCATTATTCTTTCTTCTGCCTTTTCAAATCTGCTGTTATGTGAATCCAGCGTCTTTTTGATTTCTGGATTTTGCCATTCATCGCCATCATATCTGTTATCTTTTTATGTATGTTTGCAATTTCTTCAGTATTCTTTCCCAGTGTCTTCTTAATATCTTTAATCTCTTCTTTCACGTCATTAAGTTGGTACATAATATTTGTTTGGGCAGCTTTTATTAGTTGCTCGATGTTCTGCATCTCTTCCTGGTTTTTTGTTTTATCATTGGAATGGTCCACGTCTTCCTGTTTCTCAGTATGGTTTGTATTTTTTTGTTGCCCTCTGGTCATCATTTTGTCTTGATGGGTTTATTCATTTGATTATCTTCTCTCTCTGCTCTAGAGTTTTATTTAGCTGGTGGTTCTCTGCGTGTGTTAAGTTTTCTCTTAGACACTTTGTTCTTCTTGTATTTCCTTGCTTTTTTGTATGTTCCGATTTTATATTGAGCAGTCCACCTCGCTGTCCAGCTCCCTCCAGATCGATGTCCATAAATTTCTCACTCTGCAGGCTCCCAGAATAGACCACCTGGGCAGGATCCTGTACCCAATCAGCCGTCTTACATGAGAGAAATGGTGAGTGCCCACCTAAACCGATGCCATCTTCACTGCTCCCCTCCTTCTTTTTAATGTAAGTATTGAGGGTTATAAATGTCCCTCCCATCAGCGCCCTTGCAGTGTCCCAAAAGTTTTAGATATGTTTTGTTCTCATTTTCATTCAATTCCAGATATTTACTGAATTTTCTTGCAATTTCTTCTGTGACCCACTGATTTTTTAAGTGTGTGTTGTGTAATCACCATATGTTTTGGAATTTTCTCTGTTTTGTGCATTTTTTATTTCCAGATTCATTCCATTATAATCTGGGAAAGGGTTTTGTTTAATTTCATTCTTTTTACATTTATTGAGACCTGTGTTGTGACCCAATGTATGGTCTATTTTGGAGAAAGATCCATGAGCACTTGAAAAAATGTGTATCCTGTTCTTTTGGGGTTTAATAACCTATAAATGTTATTTGGTCCAGTTTATTTATTATATTATTCAAACTCTCTCTTTCCTTGTTTACCCTCTTTCCAGCTGTTCTATCCAGTGCTTAGAGTTGAGTATTGAAATTTTTACCTGTTATTGTAGGGATGTCTATTTCTCCCTTTAATTTTGCCAGTGTGTGCCTCATGAATCTTATAGCACCCAGGTTAGGTCAATAAATACTCATTATACTTATTTCATCTTGGTGAATTTCCTCTTTCATTAATATATAATAACCTTTTTCATTTATTTTAACCATTTTGCATTTAAAACTATTTTGTCCAATATTAGTCTCACTATCCAGATCCTTTGTGTTTACTCTTTGTGTGGAAAAGTTTTCCTGCCTCTCACTTTCATCCTGGTTTTCCTTATGTCAGAGGTGCATCTCCTGTTGACAGCATATAGATCACTCATAGTTTTTATCTGTTTTGTCAGTTTATGTCTTTTGATTGGTGAATTCAATCTATCAATATTCAATACTATTACTACAAATGTATTACCTACTTCTTCCAAATTATCCTTGGACTTTCTGTTGTCATATCTTACTATTTTCTGTCTTTTTACCTGTTAATTTCCCTTTATAATAATCTTCATTTCTACCCTCTTCACCATGTTTCTCAACCTTTTATATTTTTCCCATTCAGACTGTAGCACTCCATTTAGTATCTCCTGTAATTCTGGTCTTTTGGTAACATTCCATCTAAGTTTTTGTTTGTTGTGAAGTCCTTAAACTCTCATTTTTGAAGGACAGTTGTGCCAGATGAAGAATTCATGGCTGGCAGCTTTACTCTTTCAGTACCTTAAATACATAATATCACTTTGCAGCAGAGCTGCAACAATGGTGAGATTCAGGGCTCAACCAGCATATGAACAGCTGGAAGATTTTAAGTCTCTGGGACAAATAATTAACCAGTATAGTGATAACTATAGGTTCAAATAAAAGGGGATTAAAAACCATGTGTAGGGAAATTATAAAGAGGTCCAACTCCAAAATCTAAGGGGTATAGTTTATCATATATTCCAAGGTAAGCCTCACTGATAGGGTGCCAGATTCACTGTACATAAAAGATAACAGATCTTAAATGGATGAAAGACACAATGCAAAAAATATTTTATTTTATTTATTTTGTATTTTTTATTATTTTAATTAATTTATTTTTCCGGTTTGTTTTAGGGGCTGTTTTGCATTGCAGAAGATTTACAATTGTGACAGGGGAGGATCAATGGTGCAGTGTGTTCTTGGTGTGGGGATGTGTGGGAAGGGATGCACCTGGGGCATGCCTCTATGGAATATGAATATATTTTTCAGCAAATCAATTCTATTGATATTAATAAAGCATAAATCCATCCAAAGTGCAAAATAAATTGTATTTGGTATAATCACATAGTTGTGCATTTATCACTTCAATCATTATTAGAACATTTTCATTATTCCAATAATAATAAATAGACAAAAAACAAACAAAATTCATCACCTGTCAAACTCTCTATGCTTCCCTTGTCATACATAGCTTCTACTCTGTTTCCAGTGTTCTATTTTATTTGTGTTTATATTTCATAAAAACTGTCTTATGTATGTAATATTACCCATATTCATATTTCACATGAAGTTTCATTATGTTATACAGTCACATTATACATTTTAAGCTTTCCTTCTAATCATATACATGTCCTTAGACTTTCCCTTTCACTCATTATCATACCCATATAATAACACTGCTTGTTCCAAACACTATGATGTGCTTTCACCATTTCTATTCATTTCTAAATATTTACAAACTACCTTTTCACCAATTCTGCACAGATTAACTGTCTGCTGTTATAAGTATGTAATATATTTTTAATCTGATCCTTTGTGTTTTTCATTCCCAATAGCTCTGTTACTTTTTTTGAAGGTTTTAAATTGTTCATTTTATTCACCCTGTGTCCTCTTAATATCCTTTATCTCTTTAGTCATATTTTCCTTGAACTCCTTGAATAGATTTAGGAGAGTTGTGTGATTATCATTGATAGTTATCTTAAATCCCATGCCTCTTCAAGATTTGGTTTGTTCCTTTGGCTGGGCCATATCTTCATGTTTTTTAGTATGACTTGTAATTTTTTGCTGATATCTAAGCATCTGAATATATTGGTGAATTTACTCTGACGGTTAGTTTCTTTCTTTTGCCTAGTGGTTATGTTTCGTGACTCTTCCTTGATTTTTAGTTCAACTGATTTTGAGTCTTTAACATTGGCAAGCTTAAGTTATCAAAATAGGACCAAGGACTCCCTAAAGGGGTGGAGATACAGGAGTTTGGGACAAGAGACCTCCAAAAGCAGTTTTTCTTCTTGCAGTTTCTTGGCCAGCCAGCAGGTGGTGCTCCTCAGCAAATCTTTTCACAGAGGTGACTCGACCTCCATTTGCCAGAGATTCTGATCTGGCCAGAACTGAGATTCAAAGTGGCTCTGCTGGCCAAATTCACTGAATGGAAACCACTCTCCACCCTTTGCTGCACCCTCCTGCTTCCCAAGGTGGAAGCTCTCTGTTCCCCTCTCAGCTGGTTGCAGTGAGCCATTAGTTTTATCCAGGCTGCTCAACTTGTGGATGGAGGATGGGTGCTGTTCACAGCTGCCAGGGTTAGCAACTCATGGTTTTCTTTTTGGCTTCTTTGTCTCTCTGTCCTTCTCCTACCTGGAAGGTGTACAGCACTCTCCTGGTCTGCAGATCCCCAGAGCAGCTCCCTTGGATAGCTTCTGCCCTTCTGCCATTGTTTTTTGAGAGAATTGAATCCTGCCTTCCTATTCTGATGCCATCTTCCCAGAAGTCCTCCAGAGGTTCTCTTCCTGATTTTGCCTTCAGGATGGGACAAATCTCTTAAAACCATAAATCATTTAACATTTTATCCAATATAAAGTTGTTTTATAAAGACATAAAGTAGACGAGTGTTTGCCTAAGACTGCGGGAATGGAGGGAATTGGGAATGACAACTGAGGCAATCAAATTTTACTTTGGGGGCAATGAAAATGTTCTAAAATTGATTGTGGTAATGGATGTACAACTCTGAATATATTAAATCCCTTTGATTTGTACACCTTAAATGTGTGAATTGTATAATACATTAACAATATTTCAAGAAGGATGTTTAAAAACAAGTGATATACATTGGATTTAGTGGATGAGAACAGGTCTCCATTTGAGGAGAACAAAACCATGTCTTTCAAATAACAACCAAAGTTGCAGCCTATGCATTAAATTAATTTTATAGCAGTATGTTTGGGAACTATATTTGTAGATTTTCTCTCTACTTTCTTCCTTCCATGAGGATGAAAAAAATAATAATCAACTCCACAAAAAATATTGCTCTGACCCAACCTGTAAATGGGTAGAGTTAATTACTTTAACAGAGCTATACAGGAAAACTGCCTCGAAGTGTCAAATAAACCACCGTTGGATAGTTTTTATGTCCTCATATGCCTCAGAGCTCACAAACATTCTATACAGAAGAAAGTACTGATTTTAGTTTGTTCCCTTGAATATGTATGGGGTGTGTTATGTCAAAATTAGTTGATGGACTGTCCCTTGAGATGTAAGCCCCCTCTCAATCAGAAACAGAGTTGGCTTCACCATACAAAAATCCTCAAGAGTGAGGAATGAACAAACATAAGGGGGAGATGCAATTCTGGACTGAAGTAGACTTATTATTATTCTAGTAATGGAAGAACTTGTAACATTGATATAAAGACAGTGGTCATCACAAAGTCTGATGGGAGGGAGAGGGAAGAATAGGAGCAACATAGAGCATTTGGGGAACATTGGAATTGTTTTGCATGATATTGCAATGATGGATACAAGCTGCTATACATTTTCTCAAAGCCTATAAAATTGTGCAGTGCAAAGTATAAACCATAATGTAAAATATAGACCATGGTTAGTAGCAATGCTTCAATATGTGTTCAATTGTAGCAAATGTACCACATTAACAAAAGATGTTGTTAATGGGGGAAGAATGGGAGGGGGAGTGGATGGGGTAAATGAGAAGCCCCTATATTTTTAATGTAACATTTATGTAATCTAAAGCTCCTTTAAAAATAAAGAAAAAATTAGTTTTAGAGAGGGGATTACTCAGTCCCCCCTTCCATGCTCCCATCTCTAATCCCTCCTAGTCTTCAACTATCTTATGTTTCTCTGGTGCCTCTGGGTAGCAGAGATCACTTCTTTAACTAGTCCTCACAGATTTTGCTATCCTTTTTATGTGGCAGTTAAGTATCATGGAAAGAGCATTACTGGCTTTGTAATAAGAGCTGTGAATGACTTCTGGGTCTCTCAATTACTGTGCTACTTTGGGCAATATTTTTTTAACTTCTCTAAACTTCATTTTTTTCATTCCTAAAATGGAGACATAAAACTCATAGAGTGAGCATAAATATTACATTTTGCTCAGTAATAAGCAGTAGCCGTTTTCATGCATATCACTCACTGGATATTAACCTGGGGTGTTTAGAGTTTTACCATTTGAAAAATAATCTTATAAAGATTATTACATTCTGTGCCTATAAGTAAAGATGCTACTATCCCATTCTACATTTTTGAAGACTGATAGCATGTAAATTATACCACCCAATAGAACACTTCAGGTTATTTCTAGAAATGCTCAATGCCCCAACTTGGTAAGAAGATGATCTAAAAATGTGACTAACTCTGTTACTATTTCCTTTATAACAAAAGGAAGGGGTGGTACAGTCCACCTTCAAACAGTCAGACGAACAGGAAAATGCATGGAATGCTGATGAACGCTCAATTTTTTTTATCTTTGTCTCAAATGGTATGATCTCTCTCACACAGATTCTAAAAGGCGGTAGATAGTCAGATGTGGCTTTCTCATCCCATTCAGCTTGGCTTCAAGGCTCAGAGATGGATGTGGGGCCTTAAATCTAAGTTGTGGGATGCATGGCCTAGTCAGTGCTTCAGTTGAACCTATTCTCTACCATCCCTCATAGTTTCCTGGACA
>JAQZBX010081651.1:0-13643 GCA_029593785.1 Cabassous unicinctus | reverse complement strand
AAATTCTCAAATGTGTGAAGGCTGAACAATACAATCCTAAATATTCAGTGGGTCAAAGAAGATTGTAAGTGAAATTTGTAAATATATTGAAACAAATGAAAATGAGAACACAAGTTACCAAAACATATGGGATACAGCCAAGGCAGTCCTGAGAAAGAAATTTATAGCCTTAAATGCCTATATTAAAAAAGAAAAGAGAGGTAAAATAAAACATCTAACTGAACAACTGGAGAAAGTAGGAAAAGAACAGCAAACCACTACCAAAGCAAGGAGAAGTAAAGAAATAATAAAAATCAGAGAAGAAATAAGTGAAATTGAGAACAAAAATCAGTAAAGAATTTTTTAAAAAAAATCCAAAAGCTGGTACTTTGTGAATATCAACAAAATTGACAATCTCCTAGATAGGTTACAAAGAAAAAAAGAGAAAAGTTGCAAATAAATAAACTTAGAAGTGAAATGGGTGAAGTTAAGAATGACCCCCACAGAAGTGAAAAGGGATCATAAGAGAATGTTATGAGAAACTCTATGACAACAAATTAGACAACCTAGATGAAATGGACAAATTCCTGGAAATGCACGAACAACTACACTGATGCTATAAGAAGTACAAGAACTTAACATTCATCACATTTAAAGAGATTGAGCTAATAAATGCATTCAGCAAAGTGACACAATACAAGATCAAAGTGCAAATATCAGTAATGTTTGTCTACACTAGTATTGAGCAATCCAAGGAAGAAATCACGGGGGAAATTCAGTTTGTAATAGCAACAAAAGACTCAACTACCTAGGAAAATTACCCAAAATATTTTATGAAGCCAACATCACCCTAATACCAAAAGTCAGATAAAGATACTACAAGAAAAGAAAATTACAAACCAATCTCTCTAATGAACATTGATGCAAAGATTCTCAAAAAAAATAATTACAAATGGTGGAGCAGATGTGGCTGAAGAGTTTGAGCCCCTGATTCTCACATAGGAGGTCCCAGGTTTGGGCCCTGGTGCTTCTTAAAATAAAACAAAGAAACATACAAAAAGAAAATAAGCAAAAACAATCACCAGGTAAATAAACAAAAAACCCAACTCAAGGGTACCAATGTTGCTCAGTGCTGGAGGACCAGCTTCACACATACCAGACCCTGGGTTCAACTCCAGTGCCCAGTACTTAAAAAAAAACAACAGTACTTACAAATAGAATCCAACAGCATATCAAAACAATTATACATCATGACCAAGTGGGATTTATTCCACGTATGCAAATGTGGTACAGCATAAGGAAAATAATTAATGTAATACACCACATTAACAAATTGAAGAAAAAAACCACATGATCATCTCAATCAATGCATGAAAGGCATTTGATAAAATCCAGCATCCTTTCTTGAAAAAATACTTCATAATATAGGAATAGAAGGAAAATTTCTCAATATGATATAGGTCATATATGAAAAACCCACCGTCAACATCGTTCTCAATGTGGAAAGGTTGAAAGCTTTCCCTCTAAGTTTGGGAACAAGACTAGGATATCCGCTGTCACCACTTTCATTCAACACTGTGCTAGAAGTTTTAGCTAGAGCAATTAGACAAGAAAAAATTAGTGGCATCCAAATAGGAAAAGAGGAAGTAAAATGCTCACTATTCATGGATGTTGTAACCTTATATTTAGAAAATTCTGAAATATCCACAACAAAGCTACATGAGCTAATAAATGAGTCCAGCAACATGGCTCAATACAAGATCAACATGCAAAAATCAGTAATGTTTTTCTATACAAGGATTAAACAATCCGAGGAGGAAATCAAGGGGAAAAATTCCATTTACAATTGTAATACTTATGCTAATGTGTCAACATTGCCAAGTAATAGTGTCCAGGTGTTAGGTCCAGCAAGCACCAGGCTAATTGTAATACCAGAGCATCTATGGACTTTGATCACCAGTGAGTTTACTGCATGGATGGCTGTTTACATTTGCATTAATCAGGGAGATTGCATCAGCAATGGGTGATGCTTTTATCCAATCAGTTGAACGTCTTAAAAGGGGAAGTGATTTCAACATTCAGAGAGAATTTCCCAGCTCACCTTTGAACAGTGAACTTCTCCTAGAAATCATTAAGAGTCTTTCATTGAAATTTCATCAGAGCCGCTCATTTGCAGCCTACCTGTGGAACCTGGACTTGTGCATCCCCACGGTCATGTGGGAGACTCTTAAAAATCTAATATTATTGACAGATATCTCCTGTTGATTTTGTTTCCTGAGAGAACTCTGACTAATATAGCTTGGTCCTGGGAATGGTTCTTGAGCAGCAGAGTCTTAAACATGGGATGTCTGATGTGGTTCTCTGAGTTTTGTAATTGGCTTTCTACTCTAATCTGACTAAATTGTACTAATGACTCCCTTTCCAACAATGAAGAGGTTACTAACAGTCAATGGCGTGAGCTGGCAATAGAGATATGCAAAAGAGCTTGACTGGATACTCCCTCTTCCATGCTTATAAGAAGCAAGGATCTGGGTAAGAGTGTTTTCAAAACCTTAACAGAATTTTGAAGAGTCAAAAGTATAATGATATTGCCTGTCTCCTCCTATAAACTCTGGATACAGTTATGAAAGAAAGCAATGAGCTAATGTCTTCAAATTTGTAACTTAAATGCTACATGAATGATACAAAAGTTTCTATGTGTGCCTTGAAAGAAAATCTTGTCTCCTGTAGCCACACACTTGAGATATCTGAGAATCAAACCCAGACTCTCATTGTATGGGTAGCAGAATTACAGAGGAAACTAAACTCTCAACCTGACAGGGTTCCTGCAAGTAAAGTGAAGGCTTTGATTGGAAAGGAGTGGAACCCTGAGGATTTTGTTGGAGACATATGGGATGATGATAATATTGGTGGGGATGTTGGAACACTAAATTCTGCCAAGAACTTTCCAGATAAACCTGCAATGGCCTGCCCTGTGGAGCCCACACCTTGTCAACCTTGTATAATCCAGCCTCCAGCCTACCCGAGTGACTGTAGACCTCCTTTCAGTCCCGAGGTGGGTACAAGTCAAACTGAAGCCTGCACTGCCCAACATTGAGCCTGCCTAAGAGAGTCTGGACCTCCTCCCAGCCTCGAGGCAGATGCCAGTCAAACTCCAGCATGCACTGCCCAACTTCCAGTCTGCCCTGAGAAATATTCCTTCCAACCCCTGACTGAAGAGATTAATCCTGTCTTACCAGAAGAAATTCAAAGGAAAACACTGATGTCGGTAGCCTGCTAGATATCTCTAATCCTTCTCCTTGCCCACCCCCACCATCCCTCTTGTCTTTGATGCCCATTAACAGATTAAAATCACAACAAGCCCCCAATGGTGAAATACATAGTGTGACACATGAGGAAGTACACTATACTCTTAAAGAACTGCATGAGTTTTCCAAATTATATACACAGAAATAAGGGGAATATATGGGGGAAGGGATACTAAGTGCATGGGATAATGGTGGAAGGAATATAAAGTTGGATCAAGCTGAATTTATTGAAATGGCCAGCTAAGCAGAAATTCTGGATTAAATGCTATAGTTTGAGGGATTAGAAATGGCTCTAACAGTTTGAGTGGCTGACTGAAATATGGAACAAATAATGGCCTAGCATGTCTGATGTTGAGATGCCTGATTTGCTTTGGTATACAGTAGATGAGGGGATTCAAAAGCTTAAAGAGATTGGAATGCTAGAATGGATTTACCTTTTGAGACCTACCCCCATACAACAGGAATGCCAAGAGGAAACACCTTTAACAAGGACTGTGAGGAATAAATTTGTAAGACCAACTCCATCTTCTCAGAAGAGCTCTGTGGTTGCTCTTCTTTGTGGTCCAGGTATTATTATAGGTAGGGCTGTAATAGAATTGGAATCCTTAAACATGGTGATGATTGGATATCAGTCCGGTAAAAGTCAAGTATCATCAGTTAATCGCCAAAGGCAAGGTGGGCGTGGCTACCACAATGAAAGACAGATTCAAAGCAGCAGAAAGAATAATCTGAGTTGCATGGAGTTATGGCGTTGGTTAATATACCATTGGGTACCTAGAAGTGAAATACATGGGCAGTCTATTAAATTTCTTCTGGATCTGTATAAGCAGAAGTGTTCTAGGTCAGATGAACAAAACCCCAACTCAAATTACAAATGCAGAGAATCATGGCCCTTTAATCAATTCCCAGACTTGAGACAGTTTACACACCCAGACCCCTTGAATGAGGAGAAGGCCAGGTCCCCTTGGGAAAGGATACTGTTAAACTGCCAAAAATTTATACTCTTAATCTTCCTCCCACTTTTCCCCAGGGATACCTGTGGCCTTTGGCCAGAGTAACTGTTTATGGGGGAAAAGATATGATCAAACATTTAAGGGATTATTAGACACTGGCTCAGAAGTTGCATTAATTCCAGGAGACCCAAAATGTCACTGTGGTCCACCAGTCAGTGTAGGGGCTTATGGAGGTTAGGTGATTGATGGAGCTTTAGCTCAGGTCTGCCTCACAGTGGGTCCTGTGGGCTCCTGGACCCATTATGTGGTTATTTCCCCAGTTCCAGAATGCATAATTGGAGTAGACATACTCAGTAACTGGCAGAATTTCCACACTGTATCCCTGACTTGTGGAGTGAGGTCTATTATGTTTGGAAAGGCCAAGTGGAAGCCTCTAGATCTGCCCCTGCCTAGCAAAATAGTAAATCAAAGGCAATACAGGATTCTTTGAAGGAAGGATTAGTGTCACCATGATGGATTTGAAGGAAGCAGGGCTGGTGATTGCCAACACATCCCCATTCAACTCTCCTATATGGCTTGTGCAGAAAACAGATGGATCTTGGAGGATGACAGTAGATTATCATAAATTTAACCAGGTTGTGACTCAAATTGCAGCTTCTGTTCCAGATGTGATATCATTGCCTGAGCAAATTAATACTTCCCCTGGTACCTGGTATGCAGCTTTTGATCTGGAAAATGCTTTTTTCTCAATTGCCATTAGTAAGGACCACCAAAAACAGTTTGCCTTCAACTGGCAAAGCCAGCAGTATACCTTCACTGTCCTGCCTCATGGTATATCAACTCTCCAGCCCTATGTCATGATATTGTCCACAGGGACCTTGTTCATCTCTCCTTCCCATGAGATATCACACTCGTCCATTATATTGATGATATCATGTTGATAGGCCCTACTGAGCAAGAAGTAGAAAAGAATCTAGATTTAATTTATTGGTAAGGCTTTTGTGTGAGAGAGGATTGGAGATAAATCCAACAAAAATACAGGGTTCTTGCACCTCAATGAAATTTCCAGGTGTCCACTAGTGTGGGAGCTGTCGAGATATCCCTTCTAAAGTAAAGGATAAGCTGTTGCACCTGCCCCCTCCTACAACCAAAAGAGAGGCACAATGCTTAGTTGGCCTCTTTGAATTTTGGAGACAACACATTCCTCATTTTGGTGTGCTAATCTGGCCCATTTACCAAGTGACCAGAAAAACTGTTAGTTTTCATTGGGGACCAGAACAAGAGGAGGCCCTGCAACATGTCCAGGCTGCTGTGCAAGCTGGACTAAAACATAGACAATATCATCCAGAAGATCCAATAGTGTTGGAAGTTTCAGTGGGAAATAGAGGTGCTGTATGGAGTATTTGGTAGGCCCCTATTAGGGAATCACAATGCAGACCTTTAGGATTTTGGAGCAAAGCCTTGTTATCCTCTGCAGGAAACTACTCTCTTTTTGAGAAGTAGGTTTTGGCTTGCTGCTTGGCCTTAGTAGAGTCTGAATGCTAAGCCATGGGCCACCGAGTTACCATGAGACCTGAGTTGCCTATCATGTTCTGGGTATTGTCTGACACACCAAACCATAAATTTGGGCATGCACAGCAGCACTCCATAATAAAGTGGAAGTGGTATATACGAGATAGGGCTTGAGCAGGTCCTGAAGGCACAAGTAAGTTACATGAGGAAGTAGCCGAAATGCCCATGGTCACCAACCCTGACATGTTACCTTCTCTTTCCCAGCCC
Source organism: Cabassous unicinctus (assembly GCA_029593785.1). Classification (NCBI taxonomy): domain Eukaryota; kingdom Metazoa; phylum Chordata; class Mammalia; order Cingulata; family Chlamyphoridae; genus Cabassous; species Cabassous unicinctus. The sequence continues at coordinate 7,624 of JAQZBX010081651.1, read as the reverse complement.
ACAGCTTTGGTCTCCTGGGGAGTCCCTTACAATCAGTTGACTGAGGATGAGAAATCTCGTGTCTGGTTTACAGATGATTCTACACGATATGCAGGAACCACCCGAAAGTGGACAACTGCGGCACTGCAGCCCTTTTCTGGTACATCCTTGAAGGATAGCAGTGAGGGCAAATCCTCCCAGTGAGCTGAACTTTGAGCAGTGTACCTTGTTGTTCATTTTACTTGGAAGAAGAAATGGCCAGAAGTGCATTCGTACACTGATCCATAGACTGTTGTCAATGGTTTAGCTGGATGGTTAGGGACTTGGAAGGAACATGATTGGAAAATAGGTGACAAAGAGTGCTAGGGAAGAGTTATGTAGATAGAACTTTCTGAGTGAGCAAAAAACATGAACATATTTGTGCCCCATGTCAATGCTCACCAGAGGGTGACTTCAGCAGAGGAAGAGTTTAATAATCAATTGGATAAGATGACCTGCTCTGTAGCAAATGCTAAGGCTCTTTCCCCAGCCACTCCTGTCATTGTCCAATGGGCTCATAAACAAAGTGACCATGGAGGTAGGGATGGAGGTTATGCATGGGCTCAGCAACATGGACTTCCCCTCACCAAGGATGACTTGCCTACAGCCACTCCTGAATGCCCAATCTGCCAGAAGCAGAGACTCTCACTCAGCCCCTGTTATGGCACCATTTTTCGAGGTGACCAGCCTGCTACCTGGTAGCAGGTTGACTTCATTGTACCACTTCCACCATGGAAGGGGCAACAATTTGCTTTAACTGGAATAGACACAAACTCTGGATATGGGTTTCCATATCTGGCATGCAATGTTTCCTCCAAAACTACCATCTGTGGGTGACTGAATGTTTTATCTACTGCCATGGCATTCCACACAGCATTGTTTCTGATCAAGGAACCCATTTACAGCAAATGATGTGCAGCAATGGGCACATTCTCATGGAATTCACTGGTCTTATCATGTTCCCCATCACCCTGAAGCAGCAGATTAATAGAATGGTGGAATGGCCTTTTGAACACTCAATTATGGCACCAACTATGTGGCAATACCTTGCAGGGCTTGGGCAAAGTTCTCCAGGAGGTTGTATATGCTCTAAATCAGTGTCCTCTCTATGGTGCTGTTTCTACTATAACCAGGCTTCATGGGTCCAGGAATCAAGGAGTGGAAATGGGAGTGGCACCACTCACTATTACTCCTAGACACCCGCTAGGAAAATTTTTGCTTCCTGTCCCTAAAACCTTAAGTTCTACTTGTCTACAGGTTTTAGTCCCAAAAGGAGGAGTGCAGCCATCAGGGAACACAACGATTCCATTGAACTGGAAGTTAAGACTGCCAGCTGGCCACTTTGGGCTTCTCTTACCTGTGAATCAACAGGCAAAGAAGGGAATTATTGCTCTGGCTGGGGTGATTGATCATGACTCTCAAGGGGAAATAGGACTAGATCTACATAATGGGTGAAAAGTAGAGTTTGCCTGAAATACAGATCATCTAGGGTGTCCCCTACTACTGCCATGCCCTGTCATTAAAGTCAATGGAAAATTGCAACAAACCAACTCAAGCAGGACTAACAATGACCCAGAATCTTCAGGAATGAAAATCTGGATCTCCCCACAAGGCAAAGAATGACAGCCAGCTGAAGTGCTTGCTGAAGGTAACGGGAGCATGGAATGGGTAGTGGAAGAAGGTAGTGATAAATATGAACTTTGACCACATGACCAATTACAGAAATAAGGACTGTGATAGTCATGAACCATTCTTCCTTGTTTCATTTTGAGTATGATTGTATATGCACACAAAACGAATTTCTTCATTTTCTTCCCCAACCTTTTTCCCTATCATATGAAATGTTATATTAATTTCTCATCATAATATTTAAGGACGCCAAGTTTAAAAGTGACTATTACCCAAGGACTTGCACCCTATTCTGTGGGGAATTAATGCATTTCCGGTTGTACACAGAAGACTTGAATATTGTTAGGTGAAATTATATATGCATGCTTGCCTTTTATTGTTTTTACTTAGGGACAAAGTATGGTATAGGGTAATGTGTATGGTTGCTGGGTTGACAAGGGGTGGACTGTGATGGTTAGGCTAATGTGTCAACTCAGCCAGGTAATTGTGTCCAGGTGTTAGGTCCAGCAAGCACTGGGCTAATTGTAATACAGAGGATCTATGGATTTTGATCATCAGTGAGTTTACTGCATGGATGGCTGATTACATCTGCATCAATGAGGGAGATTGCATCAGCAATGGGTGACACTTTTATCCAATCAGTTGAATGCCTTTAAAGGGGAAGTGATTTCAACATTCAGAGATAATTTCCCAACTCATCTTTGGAGAGCCAACTTCTCCCAGAACTCATCAAGGACCTTTCATCAGACTTTCATCAGAGCCCCTCATTTGCAGCCTGACTACAGAACCTGGACTTGTGCATCCCCATGGTCACATGGGAGACTTATAAATTCTAATATTATTGACAGATATTTCATGTTGATTTTGTTTCCTGAGAGAACCCTGACTAATACAGCTTGTTATTGGGAGTGGTTCTTGAGGAACAAAGTCTTAAACATGGGATGTCTGAGGTGGTGTTTCAGATTTGCAATTGGCTCTCTACTCTAATTGGACTCAAGGGTACTGATGACTCCCTTTCCAATAATGAAGAGGTTGCTAACAGTCAATGGCTTGAGCTTGCATTTGCAGCCTGCCTGCAGAACCTGGACTTCTGCATCCCCATGGTCACATGAGACTGTCTTATAAAATCTCATATTATTGACAAATATCTCCTGTTGATTCTGTTTCCTGAAAGAACTGTGACTAATACAACAATAGCAACAAAAATACTCAAATACCTAGGAATCTATTTAACCAAAGAAGTAAGGACCTATATTCAGAAAACTACAAAACAATGCAAAAAGCAATCAAAGGAAACCTAATAAATTGGAAAATATCCTGTGTTCCTGGATTGGAAAACTAAAGAAAATGAAGATGTCAATCCTTCCCAAATTGATTTTTAGAGTCAATGAAATACCAATCAAAATTCCAGAAATAGAAAAGATTATTAACAAATTTATTTTGGAGGAAAGTGCATGTGAATAGCCAAAGCATCTTAAAAAAGAAGAGCAATGTGGGAGGAATTTTACTGCCTGACCTTGAAACATATTACAAAGCTACAGTATTCAAAGCAGCACGATATTGGTATAAAAATAGACACATCAAGCAGTGGAATATAATTGAGAGCCCTTAAATAAACCCTCACGTCTACAGCCAACTGGTTCTTGATAAACCTACTAAGTCCATGTTAACAGAACAAAAAAAAAATGGTACTGGGAGAACTGGATATCCATATGCAAGTGAATGAAACAGGACACCTTTCTCTCTCCCTATAAAAGTATTAACTTTAAAAGGATCAAAGACCTAATTATAAAATGCAGGACCTGTGAAAGGTTCTATATGACATCTCTATTTGCCACTGACACTTACAGCACCTTTGGATCTCCTGGATCATATGGTCTAAGTGGCAGTGTAGCTTCCACAGCAGGTTGGACCTTTTACAGAGCCTCCTCTTGTAGTCCTCACTCAAAACATTCTGGTCACTCAGTAAATGAGGCAGAGTAGCACACCCAAATGAGGAATATATTGTCTCCAAAATCTTTTTGGTCAGAAGAAGTGTCAGATGCTACAGTTTATCCTTCACTTTTGAAGCAATATATCAACATGTTCCACACCACTGTACACCTAGAAATTTCACCAATGTAGAAGTCCCCTTTATTTTTGTTGGATTTATCTCCCATCCTCTCTCACACAAATGCCTTACAACTAAGTCTACAGTCATTGCTACATCTTACTCACTAGGTCCTACCAGCATGATATCATCAGCACCAATATATTGACCAGTGTAATGAGTTGTGGGAGGGAGAGACAATCAAGATCCTTGCAGACACTATTATGACATAGACCTGAAGAGTTGATATACCCCTGAAGAAGGACAGTGAAGATATATTACTGGTCATGCCAGGTAAAAGCAAACAGTTTCTGGTGGCCCTTACCTTACTAATGACAATTGAGAAAAGAATATTTTCTTGATCAATAGCTCTATACCAGGCATTAGGGAATGTGTTGATTTGCTCAAGCAATGATATGACACCTTTAACAGCAGCTGCAATTGGAGTCACTAGCTGATTAAGTATATGATACTCTACTGTCATCCTCCAAGATCCATCTGTTTACTGCATATGCCTAATAAGAGAGTTGAATTGGTATAAGCTGGGTGTGGCAATTTTATAAATAATGAAATTCATTATTTATGAATTTCAAAAATAGATATTGGTTTATGATTGTAAACTGGTCTGTTCCTCTGGGCATGATTAAATTATGATTAGGACTTTGATTGGGTCATGTCAGTAGGTTGATAAAAGACATGGCAAAGGACAGAGTTGGAGTTCTGATGTGGAGTTTTTGACCTAGGGCCCTGGGAAGTAAGCACACACAGTAGCTTGGTAGTGAAAAAATAGAAAAGGCCACAGGAAGAGAAACTAGCTGTTTGCCTGATAGTCTTCATCTGGCCTTGTGGATATAGCAGAGGAGATGAGGCCATAAAGAAGCAAACCCCAGGAAGAGAGGAACCCAGGAAGTCTGAACCTTCACAGACATCAGCAACCATTTTGCTTCAAAACATGGCAATAGACTTTGGTGAGGGAAGTAACTTATGCTTTATGGCCTGGTAAAATAAAGCGTCTATCCCAAATAACTACCCTTTATAAAAGCCAAAAGATTTCTGTTATTTTGCATCATCACCCCTTTGGCTAACTAAAACAGTGGGAATCATCCCCCCTGCATCCTTCAAATCCTTGATGGTGACAGTGATCTCTGAAATCCCTCCAGAAATCCAGTATTGCTATTTTTAAAATGATTGATAGAGTCTTTTATTAACACTCAAAACTTTACATCATTATAATGGGACAATAATTGTTTCTCTAATGATTAATTACATATAAACTATCTATGGCTTAATAAGAATTTGATGCATATCTTAGAGACAGTACATCAGCTTCCTGGGATCATTAGGGCATGACTTATAATGAGAAACTGTAATTCATAAAACATTCTCTGAAGATCTTTCCAAAACAATAATTCCTCTGAAATTAAAACAGAAAATAAAACTTATGTTTATACCTAGTTTTAGCTACAAATCACAATACACATGAATCTCATTTGAAATATTATGGTTTTGATTACTTTTTCAGAGGTTCCCAGCAGAAATTCAAAGCTCATGCAGACTCAGGATTTTGGAGCAAAACCCTACCATCTTCTGCAGATAACTACTATCCTTTTGAGAAACAGCTTTTGACCTGCTACTGGGTCTTAGTGTGCCTGAATGTTTAAGCATAGGCTACCAAGTTATCATGAGATCTGAGTTGTCTATCATGAGCTGGGTATTGTCTGACCCACCAAACCATAAAGTCAGGCATGCACAGCAGCACTCCATTATAAAGTGGAATTTGTATATATGAGATATGACCCAAGCAGTTCTTGAAGGCACAAGAAATTTACATGAGGAAGTGGCCCATAGGCCCACAGTCACTCTCTGGCCACATTACCTTCTCTTTTCCAGCCCACAGTTATGCCCTCTTGGGGAGTTCCTTACAATCTGTTGACATAGGAAATGAAAAGTTTAGCCTACTTTAGATGTTTCTCCATGATATGCAAGTACAATCCAAAAGTTGAGAGCTGCAGCACAGCAGCCTCTTTATGGGGCATCCTGGAGGACAGTGGTGAGGTCAAATCCTACCAGTGGGAAGAACTTTGAGCAGTGTATCTGGTTTTTCATTTTGCTTGGAAGGAGAAATGGTCAGAGGAGCATTTGTACACTGATCCATGAGCTGTTGCCAATGATTTGGCTGGATGGTCAGGGACTTGGAAGGAACATAATTGTAAAATTGGTGAGAAGGAGGCCTGGGGAAGAAATAATTGGATAGACTTTTCTGAAGGGCTGAAGCAGCAAAAACTGAAAGTATTTGTGATCCACATGCATGCTTACCAGAGGGTGACTACAGGAGAGGCAGGCTTTAATAAAGTGGATAAGATGACCCAATCTGTGGTTAGCACTCAGCCTCTCTCTCCAGCAATCCTGTCATTGCCTAAAATGCTCATTAATAAAATGACCATGGTGGCAGGGATGGAGGTTGTGCGTGGGCCCAAAAACATGGACATCCCCTCAACAAGACTGATGCAGCTACAGCCACTGCTGAGTGCCCAACTGGCCAACTGCAGAAACCAACAATCAGCCCCAGATGTGTCATCATTCCCCAAGATGATCAGCCTGCTACCTCATAGCAGGTTGATTACATAGGACCACTTCCATCATGGAAAGGACAGTGATTTGTTATAACTGTAATATACATATCTTCTGGATATGGGTTTGTCTTCCCTACACACAATGCTTCTTCCAAAACTATCATCTGTGGACTTAACAAATGCCTTCTCCACCACTATGGTATTCCACACAGCATTGCTTATGCTCAAGGAACCTTCTTCACAGTAAATGATGTGCAAGAATGGGTACATACACATGGATTTCACTGTTCTTACCATATTTCCATTATCCTGAAGCAGCTGGATAGATGGAACAGTGGAATGGCCTTTTGAAGGCTCAATTATGGTGGCAACTAGGTGGCAGTATCTTGCAGGGCAGGGGCAATGTTCTCCAGCAGGCTGTGTATGTTCTGAATCAGTGTCCTCACTATGATGCTGTTTCTCCCAAAGCCAGGATTCATGGGTCCAGAAATTGAGGAGTGGAAATGGGAATGGCATCACTCACTATTACCCCTAGTAATCCACTAGGAAGATTTTTGCTTTCTGTCCCTGCAAACTTAAGCTCTGTTGGTCTACAGGTTTTAGTCCTAAAAGGAGGAATGCTTACACGAGGGAACAGAAAAATGATTCCATTGAACTGGAAGTTAACACTGCCCCCTGGCCACTTTGGGCCCCTCACACCTATGAATCAACAGGCAAAGAGAGGAATTACTGGACTAGATGGGGGGATTCATGCTATCAAGGGGAAATAAGACTGCACCTCCACAATGGAGTTAAAGAAGTGTTTGCCTGGAATGAAGGAGATACCCTAGGGTGTCTTTTAATATTACCATGCCCTGTGATTAAAGCCAAGGGAAAATTGCAATGACACAATCCTGACAGGACTAACAATAGCCCAGAATCTTCAGGAATGAAAATTTGGGTCACCCACCAGGTAAAGAACAACTTTTCTGTGATTCAGTGGATCATGGAATTCGTAGTGGAAGAAGGTAGTGATAAATATGAACTTCAACCATGTGGCCAGTTACAGGGAATGAGGACTGTAATGGTTATGAATATTTATTCCTTATTTTGTTATGAGTATGTTTGTATATGTACATAAAATGAATTTCTTGTGCTCTTCCTTAACCTTTCACCTTATCATATGACATAACTTAGTTTCATGTCATAGTATTTAAGGATGTCATGTTTAACAGTGAACATTACCCAAGGACTTGTACCCTATTCTGGAGGGATTCAGTGCATTTCCAGTTGTTCATAAGTTAGTTGAACATTTGTTAGGCATAGGCATGCATAT
>JAQZBX010081650.1:0-13642 GCA_029593785.1 Cabassous unicinctus | reverse complement strand
GCCCAAAGCAGGTCCCTTGGAAGTCTTTTGGCTTTTTCTCCATTGTTTTTGAGAGAGATCTTAGCCCTGCCTACCTACTCAGACACCATCTTCCCAGAATGCTTCATTTTGCTTTTAATCCCAGTGTTCCTCCAAGGAATCCAAACTCTTTGTCCATATAGAACCAGTAAATCTGGTTCCCTGTTGTATCTTCAGAAATTTGAATATTTCCTGTTACAAAGAATGAACTGTAAAATATTTATTGGATTAGTTAATAAAGTAGTCTTTCAGTCATTCTTCTCAATGGCCTTACCTCTTCATTTTCCATCATCATAAGAGGATTTTAACTTCTTAATTATCTTGAAAATCAAACCAAGGTGAACAGAATGCATCTCATTGAATGAAACCTTGATTAAATCTGGTATCTGCAGTCTGTGCAATCAGGGTTTTCTCCCTGAAATGGATCACTCATAGGATTTATTAAGTGATTTCCCCATACAAAGGGAATATAAATAGAGATTGTATTTTCCCATAAGCAAATAAGCTGAACAGCACAGAACTTTGGGAGAAGAGCAAAGTGTGGCGTGTCTCTTGAACTTGCCTCAGAATTGAATAGACCTCAAGGTGGCTTTTTATTTTTTGTTTTCTTGGAAATTCTCCAAATTATGAGATGTGATTGGGCCTTTCTCCATTACCATTTAAAACTACTGTCACTTTTTATACATTGATTCTATCAAAGTACTATCTTAAAATACTTAAATTTTATTGGTATGTGATTTTTACTTCTCCAGTTATTAAATTCTCTTACCAATTGAGGTCAGCCTTTTTCAATGAGTTGAAATTAGTGGGTTTTTCCTTACCTCCTGCTTGCTCTTCAATTCACTCTGATATGGCTTACATATTCTGCACCTCCATGCACTGCCTTTGAATATCTGCTTACATCCAACTCAATGAAACTACTAAAAGCATCTTCACCTTACAAGAATCCTCAACAAATTCCCTGATTTCCTCCTTCTATCATCCATTTGTGTCCTGGTCTTCTGGGTCACAACACTGTCTTGGATTTTTTCTGACCCCAGATTACATATTTTCAAGCTATTTCTGAAATATTAAATGTTGAAACTCATTAGAGCATAGTCCTAGTCGTTCCTTTATTTCAATCTTTCTACCAGGCAATATCTTCCATTCCTTTTACTTGTCATCTATGGTTGTAAAACTTACAAATTCCTGTCCAAATATCACATCTAAGTTCCAGACCTGAAAATGTATTCTGCACTGAGATTCTCATTATTTTATCTTCAGTAATATGGATGGGCTCATCACCTTTTGAAAATCTTGCTCTTCTTTAATAATCAAAACCAGATTGAATGAAATATCTTGTCATGTGGTTGCTCAATAAAGAAAATTTGGTGTTACTCTTTTAAAATATTGGTATTTCTATGACAGATTTCCTATCTCCAAAAATGAAATAATTCTAGATCATGTAACAAGTAACCTTGCATTTTCCCTTTAAATTGTCTCTTCTTAAGTGCCTCTTAAAACCCATAGGGCCAGATGATATGTTTTATTTGCTAGAATACTCTATGCTTTTGGGTAGGTCTAGATCAGAGCTGTCTTCCAAAATATACACTTTTATATACATAAAAAAGAATCACTTTCTAGAAAAATATTGCCTGGAATTGACAGTGATCAGCAGGATCTGTGGGCTTGGTGTTTGGCATGGCATAATAGAAACACTGAACTAGGTTAAGAAGGAAAAATCATTTTATTGGCTAATGGCAGATAGATCTAACCAATCTCAAATTGGGCTCCTTGTTGAGGGGTTTTCTCACAGCTTTTATAAAGGTTTGCAAGAGAAAGTTAGTCATTAAGTTGAGCACTCTGGGAATGGGCTGGGGAGTTTCTCTAGTGTTTTTCTCTTGTTAACATCAAAATACATAAGAATCCTGGGATCTCTAATTCTCATGGTGATAATGATAATAGATTGAGTGAAGCATTACATGTATACATTTTTTCTTTTTGAAGAGGACCTAACAGGTATGGTTAATATCAAACTAGGCAGTTCTATGTGCTTTCCTACAGACACTTTATGTGTACCCTATGGTGCTTGGTAGGTTTCACATACATTACATTTTAATCTTGCTACAGAAACTAAGCTGAAAACACATAAGGCTATATAAGAAAGCCATGAAAATGGAATAATTGATTACCTAAAATGCATTATACAAAAGTAATGAAATGCAATTATTTTCATTTTAGTAGAATGAATTTTAAAAATGACAAAATATATACTTGTATATAAATACCTGTGCCTATAATGGAAATACATTGCTTCATTTCTCTACAGAAATAATTTATTCTTCTATTTTTTGAGATATATCTGAATAATTTTGTAATCAACTCATGATTGCTACTAACTGGAGAGATAATTAGTACTAAGCAAAGTGAAATCATAGCCAAGGGATAACTTCTAGCCTCCACAACTTTTCAAAAGACCTTTGATTCAAGCCTGCTTTAGGGAGACTGACATGAAAAATAAAGATTGTGAGAGAAAAGCAGAAAGTTATTGCCCTCACTTTCTTCCATTAATTGGCTTATCTTAAAAAGAAATAAGTGGAAATGACTGGCAAATATTATCTGCAAATACTTTATATTTCATTCTTATGTTCTTGTCTTGCTTTAGTGTATTTGCTCTCTTAATGTCATGGTTTACTGGTACTACTAGTAGGTTTTAATTTGTGCACTAAAACCCATGGTAAGTAAGTACTGATTAAGATTACCAGGTTGCTACCATTGCTTGTTCTTTTATATGTCTTGAGGATTAAAAAAACAAAGAAAATAAGCATATTGGTCTGCTAATACCTGCTAGAAGTTACATTATTTTGGTTGTGTTTTTTTTTTTTTAGAAATGTGACATTGCTTTTTCATAAAGATCCATACTTATGGGAACCACTTATCTGGGGGATGGATTATAGAAGCATATATTACAAACTGGATATTCTGATAGAAATCAATGCACAGTGCTTAATTATATTCAATAGGCCTTGTGGCTTAAAATATAGAATGTAGCTCTGATTACACTAATGCATCTAAATGGTCATTAGTTGCTGTTGCAAAAAGTCATAAGGGAAAAATATTTTCTGCAGCAGGTTCTTTGATAGTGCCAGTGATTATTTAGTACTACTAAAATAGTAAGCTTTGTTAAAATTCAAAATAAACTGAATATACTGTTAAAGCATATACAAGCATACATTGATAATAATTTTAGTTTAAAAAGATTCTTATCTCTTGCATTTAAACTTATCATTATTATTACTTTTTCCTAATAATTGTATTTTGTTATTATATGGGCTTCATGTTCAAGGAAAATTTAGATCACAGAAGGGTTACAAGGGGGGCTGCAGAAGATCATTGGTGGGGGTTGTCTGGGATGGGGGATTCATGGGAGTAAGTCCATCTGAATATACATGAAAGATATATAAAATTGTTCAAATGATCAAGGGATGGGGCATTGTCATGGTGGTTAGACAATTAATCAATAAATGAAGGAATCTGAATTCCCAGCCTGGAGATCTCTGCTACATTCTCCAAGGGAGCAGCAACAGTCCCTTGAGTTCAGAGGCAGTGTCTGGCAAAAGCAGATGGCCCACTGATGGGTTCTTGTTATTGAGGAGTAGCCTTATGAGTATTTGCTCTTCTAATTGAAACTTAGCCTACTGTTATGGGGTGCCTAAGGGTTGCCACCTGAGAGCCTCCTTGTTGCTCAAATGTGGCCTCTCTCTAGGCCAAACTCAGCATATGAATGCATTACCTTCCCCCCAATGTGGACCCTGACTCCCGGGGATGAGCCTCCCTGGCAATGAGGGATTAATACCAAGTGCCAACTGGCAACATGATCAGAAAAAGACCTTGAATAAAAGGAGGAAAAGATAAAGAGAAATGAGTTCATGTGGCTAAGAGACTTCAAAGAGAGTCGGGATGTCATCACAGAGGTAACGCTTACGCACACCTCAGGAGGATCTCATAGAACACCAAAGTGGATATCACCCCACACAGAGGGACCCCTGAGGGCTCTGGAGACACCCAGGTCCTGTATAAGTGGTGATAGCCCCAGAGATTGATGCTTAATTATTGGGCTCTTCATTGGATCTGTTCTCCTGAGAGTGACAGAGTTGGACTCAAATAAGTCATCCCTGCACATGGTCCATCAGTCCCTTCTATTCAAACCTATATGTGATGCTGGAGTTTTTAAGTGTACTTTCAGAGACTGGAGCCTCTGGCCTACCTATGTGCCAGCTGTGCCTGGAATCTCGGTAGAGCTACAACTCCTACCCTGCAGCCCAATGGAGTCATCCAAGTCACCTGGCGAGGAGATGACGATGGGCAATGGCCATCCCAGAGTGGACTTGGTGGTGTTCTGTTGTAGACATATTGTGATTCAAGCAATGGAAGAAATTGTAACAGTGAGGTGGAGCTGGTGGCCACTGGACATTTTTGGGGCAGGGAGAGGAGAGGCAGTTGAAATACAAGGGCTTTTTTGGGTCTTGGGGGTTGTCCTGAGTGGCATGGCGGTGACAGATATAGGCCAATTTCCATCAGCCTATACCATGCAGAACTGTGTGGGAGAGAGTGTGGTCTATGATGTGAACTGTGGTCTATGATCGGTGGCAAGGCCCTAAGATGTGTATATCCATTGCGGGTTTTGTGCCACACTGATGAAGGATGTTGGTGTGCGATGTTGTGGGAGGTGTGGGAGGTGGGGAACATGGGATTCCCTGTAATTTCTGAGTAATATTTAGGTAATCTAAGCACCTTTAAAAATAAATATATATATGTATATAACAAATAACATTTATGTAAACAAATGCACATATATGCATATGTATTTATATATCATTTTACAAATATTAGTATGTATTGTGAAAAATTTGATTTTTACCCACAATAAAAAAAAAGATTCTTTAAAACAACTTATTCATAGGAAAATGAACAATGAAACTTAATCATTTATTTTGGGAACCCCTATTATTTTGAAGCTTGAATGTAGATCTGACATAATGAGACTTACACTGGATAGCCATTCCCTTCCTTTATAGTAAAATATACACACTCTTGAACAATTAAATTTTTTCTTGTATATTTTCTCAGCACAGGCATTTCTATTTTTATAGAGTCACATGGATGACTGAAAAAAACATTTGTAGATTTCAGTTCTTCTCAGATATACAGATTAGTAAGAATCTTCTTGGTATATGTATTTAGTGTACTTACCCAGGAAAACCAAAATCCATAAAAGTGTGGAGTATATTTGAAAAAGCAGGAAGGTTAGTTTTGAGAGATTTAGAAGGAAGTGAATGACACAAGATGTGCTATGAGTAGATTGACATCTGAGTTACTCAAGTTGTTTCTTTTGAATAGTTCTGATGATGTTACCAACTACATAAAGAGAATTTGCCATCAAAATTTTGTTTTATATAGAGTCAAAGAGTCTCTGACCTACACATGCTGTGAAAGCAGCCTCATTAAAACTTGGATTCCTTGCATTCTCAGTTCATTTGTGTTCTCATGAATAAGGGAGAGAATTTTCACCAGATGGGAGAGTCCTAATTTATTTTTAATGGGAATGTATTATTTAATTTGACTGCAGGCAATTGTGCCCAGGGCATGTGATGTCAAGTTAACTTATTGTGGTTATACAATATTTCTAGAGATATAGTTACATGACCATTTTCAAAAGGAAACTTATTTAATCTATTACCACTCAAGCAATTGTTTATGCATTTAGATCAGGGGGAGAGACCAAAATATGAAAAAACAAACAAATAAATGTACAATGAAAAATTATGAGTGACCTGAAGTAATAGTAGAATTGTAATATAGGCTATTGGATGGGCAATCAATACCTTAGATTGGGGCTCAATGAGGAGATCTCCATGGAAATCACAAAACAGAGACTGAAGGAATATGAATATGATGTGGGAAAGTGTTTGAGGGGATTTCCATGGATATGAAAGATGGTTACATTGTTCAGGACTGAAATAGTAACTAACATGATTATATTTGAGTTTTTCTGAGAGATGTATTATTATTCAATCCTTGGATGCCTGGAAGAGTCCTAACTTAAAATTACTTAATTTGAAGGGAAATATTTTGTTAAAGTGGTGAACATCATTACATTAATCTTGATTGGCACCCATGTTAATCAAAGAGTAAGTTTTAGAAGAGCTGAATTTATTTTAGATTTCTGGGATCATGATGGTGGAAATGTCTTGAGAGATATTTGATTTTTTTATGCCTCTACATAAGAAAATTGAGATGTACACTGTCATTTTAGAATGAGAAGTGGAATAAATTGAAGCAATTGTGTAGATGTGTGAGATTGTCATGATAGTGTACAGAAATGGGAGAGAAAGGGGGGTGCAATACATCCTTGAGATATTTTAATAATATTGTTTAAGTAATGTCATGCAGAACACAAGAGGAAGGAATGACTAGAATAAATTGAGTACACTCAAGGGACTGAGATATCCAAGGAGTCTAAGAAAAAGAAAGTTCCCAAAAAGTCCAATTTGTCTTTACTTCCAGTTATACACTGAAGTACACACACTTGATTTATTCATGGGGAGCTTATTGGAGATGGCAGTATGATTTACTTAAGAGGAAGTCTGTGATGTTATTAACTCATCAGTTAAAGCTGTGTGAGAAAGGGGTAAAAGTGCTTATGTAAATTGATTATGAAAGAAGGAAAAGATCAGGCACAAGAGATGAAATTGGTATGGGGGCATTTGAGTTCATAATAGAAGAGAAACAATAAGGTTTAATGATGAGGTGATTGACTGTGATAGAGATTTCAAAAAGAAACAGGAAAAACAAGAATTGAGTTGGATACATTCAACTTAATCAGGTGACAAGCCTCTTCAATGAGAGAGAAGGAGTATCTAATGGGTATTAATGCAGGAATAACCAGATATTATGATGTTAATTTGAGGTGATTCTTTAAAAATTACATCATTCACCTGATTATTATGATGTTAATTTCATCTGGCTAAAGTAATGTGAAATGTGAGAATATGTGGTATTCAAACTATGGGACTTGAAGTGATTATGGAAATGGAAGGATAACTCAGTTATCAAGATGTAGCCTTTTTCCCAGATATATCTGAAAGCGCTAGGAGTTGTGATTCTATATTAGTCATAAAGCAAGATCTTAGTAATTGCTGTGTCATATGTAGTAATAAACATGACAGGAAATTAGAACCACCTCCTATGTGGGCAGATGTGGAAAATAGTAAGATATGTATTGACACATAGAGAAAATACAGTTCTTAGGAAGCATATGCTGAAATATGTATGCTTGGAATACATCTGGCAGTGAATATTACATGCGGTAGAAGCTAATGTCTGGAAACTTGGTTCAATGAAATGAAGGTTTCCCTTGAAAGGAGAACCCATGCATGGATTTAATTGTAACAAACTCTATGAAGAGGAAGTTTTGATAACAGAGTGAGGATCTGGTTATTTAAATGAGAGGTGACATTCCATGTAAGACCTAGGTGTGGCATGTAACCTGTAAGATATTTGAAATTGGGATATAGGAAGAAAAATTTTAATCTAGCTGTGTCTTTTTTTGCCACATGTTTGTCATATTACTTCAGATCTCTGAACCTCTATTTTTGACGTTTGTTTAATGAGTAAATTAACCTTTACCAGCTGGGTTACTGAGAATATTAAATTATTAAAAATATGTAATTCTCCAAATATTGAATGCAGTCATTTTCTTCCCAGACTTGAGGTACAAATGGCTGTTAATCCTAGATCAGATCAAACGCATAATAGTATATATTCTTTTTTCTCTTTTTTTATTTTACTTTTAATAATATATATTCCTCAGTTTCCTTGTTGATTTCCAAATCTACTGGGGTGAGATATAGAACTCAGTGTTGAGGGGGTTACATTGTTAGATGTCACATATGGAAGAACTAAGATGTTTTAGGACAAAACATCAAGCCAGTTTCATGGTAGAGCAGGAAGAGAGTGAGATACCAGAAGACAGAAATGCTGTGAGAGAACCAATGCTGTTGCCAAACCAGTAATAACTGAGTAATTCCAGCCTGCTTCCTCTTGTGGTGAGGACCCAATTCCAGAGGTGATTTTGGCCAGGTTTCCTATGTTTTGGAATCAGGAATGAATGAAAGATCTCTGAACATCATGGGCTAATTAATAAATATAATTCATGGATTTTTATGTGCTTATCTGTACAGTGAAGGTAACCATATCACCTTTATTAGCCAGAGAAGACAAGACCTCCAGCATCTTGACTCTGGGAATGGGGAGTCCTCCCCTTATTTCTCTTGAGCACATCTCATGTTCCTTTTGTTGATTATACTGGGAATACTCCTGGGTGAAGTGTTTAACAGTCATGAGAGGTAGACCTGAAAGTTGTGGTCAGGACATGAATCTTAAGATTCTTTCTCCATTCTCACCTTTGCCCAACATCTGCTTCTCTGGTTGTGAGGGAAGATCCAGAGGAAGATAGATGCCAGCTGAAGTATTGACAATGCAATCACAAGGGAATATGGAATTCTTTAACTGAAATTCTACCTCTGTTGCCAGCAGATGGGAAGATTTCACCAATTGGTGTGGATATGTCAAGTGTATTCAGGAGCTATTCAAGGATCTAAGCTTAAATTATGTTTATACAGGACTCTAATAATTATGGTAATTTAGGGACTGAGCAATCTTCCAAGGTAATCACAAGAGTTGGTTCCAGCTTCCATAAAGACTGTATTCTCTGAAAAGATGACAGATATTTTCTTTTTCCCACACATCCTATGGCCTTCTTGGATAAATAATGAAGAATTGGTTCATGTTCATGTCTGGGATTAGCCCTGGCATGTAATGAATAGAGGTGACAGGATGAACAAGAGAAGTTTATAGTCAGAAGAGAGGCTGAGTTATCAGCTGTGGAGTCAATCCAACATTAAAGGTATGGGTGGTGTAGGCGTAGGCATATTTGCTAGAAGTATGAGAAAGTTGGTATATTAAAGTTAATGAGGAATAATTTATTTTCTCGCAATTTAATTTTCTTTAAATGTTGATGGAATACATTTGCATATTTTGAAATATTTTTTAAAACTAAAATTAACCTTACAACTGTAGTTCAAATTTCCCAACTTCAATTTTCTAAATAAAATTTATTTAAATTTTATAGATGGATGCAATGTATAGGAATTGTTTTTTCCTTCATTGCAGCTGAGATTTCAGGAGCTTTATAAACAGTAGAAAAAAAATTTTTTTGTGAAAATTTTTAAGATTTGGAGAGACCAGAAGCAATGAACAGGATTCTTTTATTCTTTCACACACAGATGAGATGAAGATAAAATTGAAACAATAGATGCGTATATGTAGACCCTGGAAAAAGTTGAGATTGTGAAGTCTCCTTCCACAGGAATTGTCAGTCTAAGGCCATGTATCCATACAACTGTCTCAGGGGTCCCTGGCTCATGACCTTGAACCATCTGTATTTATACATTACAATGAATACCTGAGTTATGTAGCACTGAGGAAAGCAGGATTTACTAATTTGATACCAATTCAATGTAGCAGAATTCTGGATATTTCTTCAAGTTTCCCTGCCATTTTAGTGAATAATAGACATTTGAATTGAATTGAGATAGAAAACAATTCACACATTAGCTTGCATTTGTCAAAATGTATAACATATTCTTAAGTGATTTTATAAATGAGAGGAAAGTAAGTTCATCTGTATAGGGGAATAATCTAACCATACTAATTTTTTAAAATGAAATATCATGGATATTGCTTGCCTTACAATGTCTGTAAATTTACTTACAATTATTTGGAAAGATTGATTTAGCTTTGAATGCTTGAAAGAAAGCTTTATAATGAGCAGAAAGAAGGCATAATTACAAGTTTAATGGGAAATTTCCAGGTGTATATAACATCCCAGGTCATGTGATTTTCTTTTACAATGGGGTGTTATGTATTCAGAGTGTTTATGTGTCTGTGAGTACATCTGAAAGGTAGATGACAATTCAGCATTGATAATGATGTTACTGGAACCCCATACACATTTTGTGTTTTATGTATACAGTTTCTCCTTCTTTAGTGCTGTTATTTTGTGCATCACACTCAGGACATTGGTTAGGATAGTGCTGTGTGAACACAAATTTCTGTGATGTTCTAGGAATATGTGACCTTCAAGGATGTGGCTATAGACTTCACCCAGGAAGAGTGGGAGCTGTTAGACATATCCAAGGAAAAGTTAATCAGAGAAGTGATGCTGGAGAATGTCAATAACCTGGTCTCAGAAGGTGAGACCCTCAAAAATTTTCTACCATTTATGTCTATCTTTTATATATCTACCATCTGTCTAACCTAGTTTTCTACCTATATATTTATCATAGATAATCTTCCATTTATTCAAATATCATCTTCTCCATATTGCATAATCTTTATTTTCTCTATTTTTATATTTTAAAATTTTAATACATTTATATTGTTATAAGAAATAAAACTGCCTAAGTGAATATTGCCTGTTTTTTTATGTACATCTAGTTCATTTAATAGAATTGAATCTTCTTGACTAAAACTTAATGTCTCTCTTGTTCTGAGAACTCAATGAATACTTTTTGAATGGATAAGTAATTCACTATAGTGAAATAAGTATTCTGATCCAAGGGCTATGGTAAGGCTTCAGAACATAGTAGTAAAACCATTGCAAATATCCTTTTCCAAATGGAATTTAGATCATTCTTCTGGGATTTCTGTTAATTGGATTATTGTTGAGCATAATATTCAATCACTTTGGAAACATAGATTTCTTCCTGTTTAGAATATAGATGGCACTGAAGTTTCTCTTTGTACTAATGCATGGGTAACAATAGCTAGTGGTCATCATTGAAATTGGCAAAAGGTCAAGAGTTACAATTTCTGTTGAAATATTATCAGTGATCTGAGTTCTAGGTTTTGTTGTATTACTGACCTTCAATGCTTACCTTATTCTTTGGTAACATATATGTACATCATGATCTTGTTCTGTTACTATCAGAATTCAAAATACAGGTAACTTTTCATACAAACAGCATATCAAGTACGCAAAACAGATGTGCTTTCCCAGCTGGAACAAGGAGTGTGGAGAGAAGGAATAGGATTTCCTCAATACCAGATTTCAGGTGAGCTCTAAGGAACTGTGCAAGGGAAGAGGGGTCTCATGATATTATGAATATGTGATTGAATATTTTAACTTCAGAATTCCTTAAGTAGATTATGATTTCTTTAGGTTTGCTTACATGAGTTATGATTTCTAAAATGTACCTGTGGATATTGGGGAAATTTTGGGGAATAAACATGTGTTTATTCCATATACTTCTCAAGCTTTATCAAGTGTCATTGACATTGTGAATGGGATATTCATTTGTTATTGCAAGTAAACCATCACATGATCCTTGTCCTGGTCCTATTCTTGGAATATTTTTCCCGCTTTTTTACCTCCCTGACATCACAAATTCTTTTTTCTTATATTCATGCCTGAAAATCTTTTCTGATTGTAATGTTCTATAATGTTTTATTGTACCCAAAGTATTCATTAATTTGATATTCTTTCCCACCTAATTGAGAATGTGCGAAACATACTGAAAGAGAGATTTGGAACTTTCCAAAATTTTTGTCCCCTTAATTGCTTTTCTAACAATTATTTTAAAATTGCTACAGGGAGGAAAAGTACCTTTAAAACATGTGAAATGACTGAAATGATAGAGAACCAACCTACCTGTAGGAAAGATTCTTCTAAAATCATGGCATTGGTAAGCTTAATTTTGTGAACCTCAGTATTCCAAATATATGCCTAGGGAATGAATGAATTAGAAATTCAATACAACCATGAAATTGTAATTAATGTTGGGATTAAGTGCTAATACAGCAAAAATCTGTGTTAGTTTGAATTAAGGTAAAAATTAACCTAAACATGAACTTTATCTGAGTTCATATAAAAAATGAATTGCATAAACTTGTTTCACATACATAATCTTTGCAACATCATGAAGCTCAAAATTAATCAGACACTTCTGCATTAGATTGTTCTAATAGAGAATATTTCTGTGTATGGAGTAGAATAATGTGTATATGAAACCAACATGGCTAATATTTTAATTGGAGACTATCATTAGTGCATCAATCTAGGTTTCATATGTAGGGAAATGAAGTAATTCATTGTTTTTGACAAATGTTTTACAGTCTCACATCTCATTCCCCACCACAGAGATCTCACACCCAAAATAATTCCTTTAAATGTAATTATTTGCAAGAAGATTCATCTCGCACATCCACAGTGAACAAACATGCATTCATTCACATGACAAAGAAATCCTGTTTCAGGAAACCACCTCCAACAGTCCTCAGTGATCATTCATCTTTTAATCAACATAAGCATATTCACCCTTGAAGTAAATCATATGAATGTTCTCAGAGTGCTAAAAATTGTTTGCAATGCTGTGACCTCAGACAACACAATGGAATTCCCATTGGAGAGATACCCCATGAATGTAATCTATGCAGGAAACTTTTCAGTAGATATTCCCATCTTCAACAAGATGAGAGAACTCACACTGGAGAGAAACCCTAAGAATGTCTTCTATGCAGGGAAGCTTTCAGTCAACATTCCCATCTTCAATGACATGAGAGAACTCACACTGTAGAGAAATGCTATGTATGTCATACTTTTGGGAAAGGCTTCTTTCATCACTCTTCCTATAAAGAAACAAGAAAGAACTCACACTGGAGATAAACCCTCTGAATATCATCAATGTGGGAAAGCATTCAGTAATTATTCTAATCTTAGATGATATGAGATAACTTGCACTGGAGAGAAGCCCTATGAGTTTCATCAATGTGAGAAAGCTTTCAGTCAGCATTCCCATCTTCAACAACATGAGAGACCTCACATTGGAGAGAAACCATATAAGTGTCTTTTGGTGTGAAAAATTTCATTTTTCTTATCCTAAATACCATGAGAGAACTCACACTGTAGAAAAACTGTATGAATGTTGTCTCTGTAGGAAACATTTCACTTGTATTTCTTCTCTGGCAACTTTACAGAATTCATGCTGGACAGAAACCATAATATTGTATGTATGGGAAAACCTTAATTTTTCTGGCCTTAGACAATAGGAGATTACTCATATGGAAAGAAACCCTATAAAGGTCAACAATTTGAGATAGTCATCAGTGAATATTATTTTCAATGTGACAACTCACACTATGTATCTTTTACATATTTAAGAGACTTCAGCCATAGATGTAACCTTTAAACATACCAGAGAACTCACGTTCTGAAAAAACATTGTTTTTAATGAGTTTAGAAATTCCTGTCATCATCCATACTTCTTCAGATAATCTAATAACATTCATACATCCATATGCATGTTATGTAGTGTAACCATTGGCCAATTTGATGTAATTATGAATTCCAAAAATATAATTGGATCATGCTTGTAAACTGATCTGTTAATCTGGGCATGATTAGGTTATGATTAGGGCATTGAGCCCCACCCCTTGGTGGGTGGGGAATCGAATATAAAAGGCAAGGCAGAGAAGAGAGTAGCAGCAGTCTTTGAGAAGCAGCTTTAATGTTGGAAAGAAGGCC